>CAUYRT010066338.1:0-43735 GCA_963574885.1 Lepilemur ruficaudatus
GTGCGCGTGGACCAAGTGGTTCGACGTGGACTACCCGGTCCCCGGGCCCCACGGTGGCGATCGGGAAACCTACAACCACATCATCAGCAGAGGGGAGACCATCTGCCACCGGCCCGCGGACATCACCAAGCTCGAGTGCCGTGCAGAGAACCACCCCGGCGTGAGCATCGACAGGCTGGGCCAGGTGGTGCAGTGCAGCCGCGACGTGGGCCTGCTGTGCAGGAACCGCGACCAGGCGGGAGCGCACAAGCTGTGCCTCAACTACCAGGTGCGCGTGCTGTGCTGCCGCACCCCCGACGGCTGCCCCCTGATCCCTGTCACCCCCTACACGGCTCCCCCTGCGAATACGTCACCTCCCGTCCTGTCCAGCTCCCCCGTGTCCAGCTCTGCCGTGTCCAGCTCCGTGGCGCCCTCCACCCCAACCTGCTTCTGCAGGGCAGGCGACCGGCGGTATCCCGCAGGTATGTGCATCTCCCTGCAGGGCTGCCTCGAGCCCTCTGGCCGCAGCTTTCCCTTCTTGGGCAGCCACCGTGTCATGAGGTCTCTGTCCCCTTGACGCACAGGTCCGTGCTGAGCGGCCACAATCCTTCTTTTGAGTTATTTTCCCATTTCCATGGGGATGGAAAGGGCCCCTCGCCATAGGACCACCAGGTTGCAAGGCATGGTGCCTTCTCTGAGCTCACGCTGTGGCATCCCTCTGCAGGGTCCATCATCTACCGCCAGAGAGACCTTGCGGGCCACTGCTATTACGCCCTGTGCAGCCAGGACTGCCAGGTGGTCAGAGAGGTGGACAGTGCCTGTCCCTCCGCCACGCCGCCCCCTTCCCCGGTGACGTCTCCTTCGACCACCAGCTCTGAGCCTGTCCCTCCACAGGGATGCCCAAACGCGGTTCCCCCGAGAAAGGTAATGTTCACCTTCCTGCCCCTCCGGACACTCAGGGGCTCCTGTGGGACCTTGAGTGTCTTTGCAAATTGGGCTTCCACTTCAAGGTCTCGTGAAGGTTCCTGGCCCTGTCTGATGCAGGCCGCCCATCCGGAGCTTGCCCTGCTCCAGCCTGGGGCGTCCGGTCCCAGGGCTTCCGGAAGGGACCAGACGAGGGGGGCTGGAGGGCCGATGTGGGGAACGAGGCTGCAGCTGCAGGCTGGGTGCTGAGCGGGGGTGCTGAGTCCTGGCTGGGCCGCCGGGGAGGGTGCGGCTCCCACCAAGACCCCCAGTGGGCTCTGGGTTGAACGGAGGCGGGCGGCAGGGAGGATGGGCAGGAGAGCGGGTCTCGAATGGGGGTCTCGGCAGCATAGCCACAGTCCCTTGCCCTCCCTTTTCCCCACGAGGGGACCCCAGGGGCTGGGCAGGGCTCAGACCCTGCCGCTTGCTGTGCTTCCGCAGAAAGGGGAGATCTGGGCTATGCCCAACTGCACCCAGGCCACCTGCGAGGGCCATGATATCATCTCCCTGCGACCGCGCCAGTGCCCGAGGCTGGGGGAGGAGCCCAGCTGTGCCAACGGCTACCCGCCGCTGAAGGTGGCTGACGAGGACGGCTGCTGCCTGCACTACCAGTGCCAGTGTGAGCCCCCCGGGGTGAAGCAGGGGCTGGGGCGGAGGTGGGGCTCGGCCAAAGCAGGGTGGAGTTGGGCGGACGCCAGGCAGGACTGCCAGCATCAAGGCAGGGGCGGGCGGGGCTCCAGGGTGGCAGGACCCCAGGGTGCTGAGGGGAGCCCTGCCCAGCCCCAAAACCACCGGCTCTGCCAGGCGGTAGAAGGGGGAGGGGTCTGTCCCTGCCTCGCTCAGGCCTTGCCGAGCACCCACCGGAAAGGGGCGTGTTCCAGTGACGTGGGGGTCTCACGTGCTCCCTGTGTGGCAAGACGGTGAGCGGCCCCGGCGGGGGAGGCCGCGGAGCCCCCCATAAGGCCGCCTTGGCGCCCGGCAGGTGTGTGCAGCGGCTGGGGAGACCCCCACTACATCACCTTCGACGGCACCTACTACACGTTCCTGGACAACTGCACGTATGTGCTGGTGCAGCAGATCACGCCCGTGTACGGCCACTTCCGCGTGCTCATCGACAACTACTTCTGCGACGCGGAGGACGGGCTCTCCTGCCCCAAGTCCATCATCGTCGAGTACGGGCAGGACCGCGTGGTGCTGACGCGCCAGCCCGTCCACGGAGTGATGACCAACCAGGTGGGGACGCCCCTCGCGTGGGCCCGGCGGGGTGGGGGCGCGGCCCCCCAGGGGCCCCAAGCAGCACTGACGGCGCCCGCCCCTCTCTCCCCGCCGCCGTGCCGCGTCCAGATCATCTTTGACGACAAGGTGGTGAGCCCTGGCTTCCGGAAGAACGGCATCGAGGTCTCGCGGGTCGGCATAAAGATGTACGTGACCATCCCCGCGATCGGCGTCCAGGTCATGTTCAGCGGCCTCATCTTCTCGGTGGAGGTGCCGTTCAGCAAATTCGCCAACAACACTGAGGGGCAGTGCGGTGAGGCCCGAGGCTGCCCCTGGGTGGCGCCGTGCACGGGTCTGGCCTGGGACACTGTTCTCGTCTGTGCAGTCAGTGTGGGCTTCCTGGAGGGGGAGGAGGGCTGACCCCAGGGCAGAGTGCACAGAGTGCACTCTGTTCCCGTGAGAGTAAGTCGGGGAACCCACAGCCTGGGGTGCCGGGGAGCGTGGTCGTGGTCAGGCAGCGGCGGAGCCTGAGGGGCACAGGTCCCCAGCCCGGACCGCTGGTGGCTGCAGCAGCTCCTCAGTGGGCGCCGGCTGAGCTCCAAGAACATGTTGGCAGCAGGGACCACACACCTGAGCTCAAACCTGCCAGTACTCGTGGTGGGTCGTCAGTGCTGGTGGAGGGTGGGCGCCCCCACAGCCCACAGAGGGGTGACCCTGAGCGGCCAGGGCCGAGGCCCCCGGGTGTGGGGACGTGGGACCCCCCAGGGCTGGGCCGGCTCTGCAGTCCACGGCCTTGATTCGCCGCATCTGGCCAGGCACCTGCACCAATGACCAGAAGGACGACTGCCGCTTGCCCGGGGGCACTGTGGCCACCTCCTGCTCCAAGATGTCCGGCCTCTGGAATGTGACCATCCCGGGCCAGCCGGCCTGCCACGGGCCTCGCTATGCACCCAGCACCGTGGGGCCCAGCACCGTGGGGCCCAGCACTGTGGGGCCCTCGTCCCCGCCGGCCACCTGCCTGCCGTCCCCACTCTGCCAGCTAATTCAGAGCAAGTGAGACCCGGGGTGAGGGTGGCCCCACCGAGCCACCCTTGCAAGGGCTGGTGGGAAGCAGCAGGTCTTCAGGGGCTCCCTGCTGGTGCCCAGGCCGTCCCTGGGGTGCCTGGCGGGTGGCAGTGTCTGAGCCTCGCGCCCGTCGGTGTGGGCGCCAGTCACTGTGCCCACAGCACAGTGTGCAGGGCCGGGGCCCTGGGGAAGGGTTTGTGGAAGGACACGGGGGGGGCCGCTGGGACCCCACCCCAGCATGCTCACGGACCCTGTGGATGCTGCCTGTTGTCCTGGAGAGGCCCAGAGACCCACTGCAGTGGGGTCTCCCACGGGGGCGTCATGCCCGTTGCCACCTGGAAGTCCCCGCTGTGCACCACCCCGTCCTCCCCTCCCGCAGGGTCTTCGAGCCATGCCACGCCGTGATCCCCCCGTGGCCGTTCTATGAGGGCTGCGTCTTCGACCAGTGCCACGTGCCCGACCCGGATGTGGTGTGCTCCGGCCTGGAGCTGTACGCCACGCTGTGCGCGGCCTACGGCGTGTGCATCGACTGGAGGAGCAGCACCAACCACACGTGCCGTGAGTGCCCCAGCCCGGCCGCTGCCGCCGCCGCCGCCCTCAGGCCGTGCGGGCCAGGAGGGGGCAGACAGGCGGGCAGACGGCCGGCGGGTGGGCTTGGGTGGTCAGGGTGGGTTTCCTGGAGGGGAAGGAGGGCTGACCCCGAGAGAAAGGCAGGGCACCCACGGCCTGCGGTGCCGGGGAGCAGTGATCCAGTCAAGCAGTGGCGGAGCCCGAGGGGTCCCTGGCCTGGAGTGCTGATGGCCACAGCAGCTCCTGAGCGGGCGCCGGTGCTCACAGGCCCGAGCCGCTCCCCCCCACCCCCTCCCCCGGCTCAGCCGTGGCCTCCTGTCCCCGCAGCGCTCCCCTGCCCTGCCGGCATGGTGTACCAGCCCTGCGGCCCGGCCGACCCCAACTACTGCTACGGGAACGACAGCGCCAGTCCCATGTACGTGCCGCCCCTCCCCCACTGGGCTCCCCCGCCCTGGGCAGGGGCTCAGCCAACCCTCCGCTCCTCACAGAGTCCTGCAGGACGCTGGGGCCATCACGGAAGGCTGCTTCTGTCCCCACGACATGATGCTCTTCAGCGCCAGCACCCAGACCTGCGTGCCCGCGGGCTGTCCCCGTACGTAGACCAGGCATGGGCTGAGCAGGCGTGGCAGACCCCCGGGGCCTGCCCCCGTCCCCGACGCCTGTCCTGCCCAGCGCTGACCTTGGTCCCTCTACCCGCAGGGTGCCTGGGGCCCCACGGAGAGCCCATGGAGGTGAGCGCAGGCCCCGCCCCATCCTTTCCAGGGACGGGAATGGCCAGTGGGGGGTGGGGGCGGGGCCTCCTCGAGGTGTCGGAGGAAGGGCAGGCCACGGCAAGAGGTCCCAGTGCGACTCAGGGGGCTGCTGTCCCGGCCGCCCTGCCTGCCTGGCGGACGGCACCCTGGGTGGCTGTGTGGGGCTGACCCTGAGGCTTGCCCTGCCCGTCCCTGCCCCGGACCCTCTGCCCTGCTGGGACCCGGAGGCGCTTCTGAAGGCCCCGGGCCTGGGCTCACGGCTCCTCTGCCCGCAGCCGGGCCAAACCGTCAGCGACGGCTGCCAGGAGTGCACCTGCGAGGCGGCCGCCTGGACTGTGAGCTGCCGGACGAAGCCCTGCTCGCCGCCCCCTGCCTGCCCCCTGCCCGGCCTGGTGCCTGTGCCCGTGGCCTCTGCGGCTGACCAGTGCTGCCCTCAGTACAGCTGCAGTAAGGCGCCCGCTGGGTGGGGACACCTACTGCCCCACACCTGCTGGCCACCCACACATGGTTTGTCCCCTCCAGCTGTGCAGCCTGCCCTGGCAGCACAGCACCTGCCCAGGAGGGTGCCCTGGCCCAGCCTCGTGGGGGCAGCTCTGCTGCAGCCTTGTCTGGTGTCCCTGGAGCTCCGTGTGGGGCGAGGGGCCCTCTGCCCCAGCTGGCCCACCCCCGGCGGCTGCGCTCCTGGAGACCCCTGGGGCCAGGCTGGGTGAAGCTGAGTACAAACTCCTGACCCCCCGCCCCCCGCTCCACAGCCTGCAACACCAGCCACTGCCCCAGGCCCATGGAGTGTCCCAAGGGCTCCCGCCAGGTCCTGGCCTATGAGGAGGGGGCCTGCTGCCCCACCCAGGACTGCAGTGAGTGTCCCTGACCCGGCACCAGGCTTCGCTGGGCACAGCAGGCTGGGGACCCCGCCTGGGAGTTTTGGGGGCTTAACCAGGCAAAGCCGCAGCTCACCCTCTGCTGGGCTGCGGTGGCGCCCTTGGCAGGGAGGGGCCTGGAACTCCAGCACTGAGCGAGCGGGTTGGGGGGTCTCTGCTGGGCCGGCTGCAGCCTGCTTGTCTCCCCCCGGCAGGATGGACGGTTTGCAATGTCAACGGGACTCTGTACCAGGTGAGAACCAGCTGGGCACAGACTCCACAGCACAGGGACTGAGCTTCCCGCCCACCCTGGTCTCCTGCCAGCCCCTCGGAGCAGACTTGGGGTGGCCGGGGCTCCTCCTCCCGCTGGGCCCTGAGACTACATCTGCAAGTGCAGCCTGCGCGCCAGTGGGGCCGAGGCTGAGGCCGGCCCCACACCCCTGAAGGGGTGAATTCCTGTGTGCCAGGGCTGGCCCGGGGCTCTGGGGGCTCCCTGCCCCTCAGCATCCAGCCAGGCCCGGACCCCACAGCTCCATCCCGAATGCTCCAAGGCCCCCAGCTGGGCCCCAGAGTGTGTGATCTCGCTGGGGCTGCAGCGTGGAGCCCCTGGGCTGTGGTCTCTGGGCCGGGAGTTTCCACCAGGGATCCCCCAGGGGAGCGGGGAGCGGGGCGGGGCCTGGAGGGGACGGGAGGTGGACCCCCCCATGCCCAGCCGGGCTCACTAACACCCGTCCCCCGGGCTCTCCCCAGCCCGGTGCAGTGGTCTCCTCCAACCTGTGCGAGACCTGCAGGTGTGAGGTGGCCGACAGCGCCCAGGCAGACACGCCTGTGGTCAACTGTGAGACCCAGATCTGCGACACCCACTGCCCCAAGGTGAGCACCGGGCCCACCTGCCCACGCCCGCCTCCCCCCCCCCCCCGCGGACAGCCAGGGCTCAGGCCACACGTCCTCCCCTCCGTCAGGGCTTCAAGTACCAGGAGCAGAGCGGGCAGTGCTGTGGCACCTGTGTGCAGGTGGCCTGCGTCACCAACACCAGCGGCAGCCCCGCCCACCTCTACTACGTGAGTAGTGGCTGCCACGTGGCTGGGCGGCCTCAGGGCACAGCCTGGTCTGGGGGTCCTGGGCGCCCGGGAAGCTGCACCGCCGGGCTGGGGTGGACAGACAGACGGACAAACACAGGGAGGTGCGGGAGGGACTCACGGGCCGGCTCCCCCACAGCCTGGGCAGACCTGGTCAGACCCCGGGAACCGCTGCGTGACCCACAAGTGTGAGAGGAGCCAGAATGGACTGATGGTGGTGACCACACAGAAAGCATGTCCCCGGCTCAGCTGTGCTCGGGTGAGTTCTGGGCCCCCTGCCCAGCCAGGGGGTGTCCCCGACGGGGATGTCACCCCCTCGTAGGGGCTCCCGGCCTGTTCCCGCTGGGCCACCGCGGGTCCTCCCCACACTGACCGGCCCTTTCCGGCACAGGACCAGGCCAAGCTGGGCGAGGACGGCTGCTGCCTCTTCTGTCCCCCACCCCTGCCCAGTAAGTGCACGAGTCTGGGGGTGGGGGTGGGGGTCTGACCCGCCCGCGCAGGTCCAGGGGCGGCCTAATCGCTGCCCCACCGTTTCCCTCCGCAGGGTCCACCTGTGCCCTGTACCACAAGCAGCAGCGCATCCGGCAGCAGGACTGCAGCTCCGCGGAGCCCGTGCGCCTGGCCTACTGCCTTGGCGACTGTGGGGACACCGGCTCCCTGTGCGTGAGCCCCGCCCAGCAGCTCCTGGCAACGTCCGGGGAACACGTGGTTGCGGGGGGCGGGCTCCGGGGCCGGACAGCCGAGGCCCAGAACCATGGCGGGCAGGGAGGTGCCTGCGGTCTGAGGCCAGGGACAGGTCTGGGCGGGGCCGAGCGCCGGGGCCGGGATATCGGGGCTCCCCCCTCAGTCACTCGCTGCAGCCGCTCGTGTGTCCGACCCCACCCCGCGTCAGCCCGGGAGGGAGTCCTCGCACCCTCGCGCGGGAGAGCCGGTGTTACACGCTGGCCTCCAGCAGAGGGGGCGGGGACAAGGCCGTGGAGCCCGGCGCTGAGCAGGCTCCGCCCATAGGTACTCCCTGGAGGCCAATGCGCTGCAGCGCAGGTGCAGGTGCTGCCAGGAGCTGCGCACCTCGCTGAGGAACGTGACCCTGCACTGCGCCGACGGCTCGCGCCGGGCCTTCAGCTACGTCGCGGTGGAGGAGTGCGGCTGCGCAGGCCAGCACTGCCCCTCGCCAGGTGACGCCAGCCACGCGGGGGAGCCGGAGCCCGAGTGGAGTAAGGAGGAACACAGCCAGGAGACGGGCGGCCAGAGCCAGGGAGCAGAGGCCCAGGCCTCCCCTGCCCACTGACCCGCCCCAGAGAACGTCCTCCGCGTCCTCCAGTCTTGGCTCCTAAGGCCAGAGAAACTGGGGCCCTTGTCCGTTAACGAGTCTGGAACACAGTCACCACGGCACTCGCTGGGCAGCCCCTCCTGCCTGCGGACACCTGCTCAGGCAGAGCCTGGGGCTGGTAGGGGCTCCTCTGGCCACGGGTGCAGCCTGCCGAGTCAGGGCTTAAGCACCGCGTGAGGGTCTCACGAACGAATGTCAGTGACGTGGCCGCCAGGAGGTAGAGCCTGAACGTTACCTCAGCCCTGGGCCCATGTCCCCTCCGCAGGAAATGACCAAGCTGTTTCATAAATAAACTTTAAGCATTTTGCAATTCCTGGACTCTTGTGTATTTTTAGCTTGTCCATGAAGCCCAGGAACAGGGTGGTGGCAGACCCGGCCCCAAAGACCACCCAGGGGAACCTGCTGCCTCCATCTACGCGGTGGGAGGGTGTCCATCTGCTCAGAGAGGAGAACAGGCCTGATCTTGGGTCTGCCCCAAGAAGCGACCATGATCCTGCAGAGGCCCTTGAGGCCCTGGCTGCAGTCTCGAGTCAAGGAGGCATCTGGTCAGAGCTCAGTGAGTGAATGAATGAGTGAGTGGGTGCATGGATAAGTGAGTGAGTGAATGAGTGAGTGAATGAATGATGAGTGAGTGCATGGGTGAGTCAATGAATGAGAGAGTGAGTGCATGGATAAGTGAGTGAGTGAATGATGAGTGAGTGCATGGGTGAGTGAGTGAGTGAATAAGCAAATGGATAAGTGAGTGAATGAATGATGGGTGAGTGCATGGATAAGTGAGTGAATGAGAGTGAATATATGGATGAATGAATGAATGAGTGAGTGAATGGATGAGTGACAGTGCATGGGTGAGTGAATGAATGAGAGAGTGAGTGCATGGATAAGTAAATGATGAGTGAATGAATGATGAGTGAGTGCATGGGTGAGTCAATGAATGAGAGAGTGAGTGCATGGATAAGTGAGTGAGTGAATGACGAGTGAGTGCATGGGTGAATGAGTGAATGAATAAGCAAATGGATAAGTGAGTGAATGAATGATGGGTGAGTGCATGGATAAGTGAGTGAATGAGAGAGTGAATGTATGGATGAATGAATGAGTGAATGGATGAGTGACAGTGAGTGAATGAATGAATGGATGAGTGAATGAGTGCATGGATAAGTGAGTCAATGAGTGAGGGTGAGTGCATGGGTGAATGAATGAATGAGTGAATGAGAGAGTGAGTGCATGGATAAGTGAGTGAGTGAATGAGAGAGTGAATGAATGAATAAGTGAATGAATGGATGAGTGCATGGGTGAGTGAGTGAACGAATGAGTGGGTGCATGGATGAGTGAGTGAGTGAATGAGAGAGTGAGTGGATGGATGAGTAAATGAGTGAATGAATGGATGAGTGAGTGAGTGCATGGATAAGTGAGTGAATGAATGGATGAGTGAATGAATGAATGAATGAGTGAGTGAACGGGGCGCATGGATGAGTGAGAAAGTGGATGAATGAGTGCACCCATGAGGGAGGGAGGGCGATGTCAATGCGGAATCCAGCACCTCGCTCAGGTGAGGGCGTCTGGCGCAGGAGGGCTGCACCTGGTGGGGAGCCCACGGAGCTTCCGGACTTTTCCTGGCACTGCAGCGAGCTGGGTGTGCAGGTGCACATGGACTCATGTAGCGTGCACTTGTGTGCGTGTGGACTCGTGTGGCGTGGACTCTGCAGGCTCTCGGAGGCCAGTGACACGCAGCACGCACAGGGACTCTCCATGGGGCTGGGCAGGGTCTTCCCTGTGACCGCCACCCCCACCCCCACATCCCTAACGCCGGCTCCCTCTTCCGCGGATGCCCAGGGGAGGCCCCAGACATCCCCAGGGACACGCTGGGCCCGGCCACACAGCAGCAGCAGGATGCAGCGCCAGGACAGGCAGCGCTGGCCCCGCGTCCCAGGAGCCCACTGCCAGACACGCCAGTGCTGGGAGGGGCAGGGGAAACTGTGGTCACACGAATGCCCAGGGGTTCCAGAGCCCCCCTGCCCTATCCTGGGGTGGGCAGGTGGGGGCATGGCCCTCAGGGCAGGGGAGCTAGCGGGGCGGGCACCAACCAGCTGGACAGCGCCGGCCGCCAGGGGATGCACTGGGTCCTGCCTGGCCTCGGGACTGTGGCCCTGGGCAGGGGTGTGGAGCAACCGTGTGGATGTCCAGGGGTGTCTGCAGGGTAGCCGTAGCAGGCTGGCCTCATGTCCCCTGCCTGGGTGGGTGGGAAGTTTCCCAGCTTCTTCCCACTGCTCAGCCTCCCGCCGCCCTGCCTGTCACCGGAGCCAGGCCAAGCTCAGGTCCGGGGGCCCGTTCGGGTGGCGGCACCAGCCTCCCATTTCCAGGAGTGTGCACGCGCTTCCTGCAGCCGTCACCAGGTGGCAGCACTACCCGGCACTGCACCTCTGTGCTCGGGCGGGGCTTGGGACCGCCAGGCCTGGGTGAGGGCAGGACAGCACTTCACTGGCACAGAGCACCCACAGGCCTGGGGCTCGGGGCTCAGCTGGGGGACCTGGGCTCCCCCCGCCCTGTCCAGCCAGTCCTGCAAGGGGAAGCCTGTGCTGGTCCCCAATGGCACCCCACGTCCCTTCTGACTGAGGATCACGTCCGCGCCAGCAGGCACTGGCAGGTCAGAGGGCACAGCCACCCCCCTGTCCCCTTTCTGGTTTCCACCTGAGGGTGGGGCTGCCTCATGGCTTCTTGAGTCCAGCGTGGGCTCAGGCCCAGGGGCTGCTGCTGGGCTCAGAGCTGACCTCAGAGCCTGACTACTGCCGTGATCAGGTGGGGCAGGGAGGGGGGTGCTCCCCGGCCATGACCCGTGACCCCTTGCTGGGCAGGCGGGGAGCACAGCCTGGGGGCTCTGGCACCTGGCACCCAGCTGCGTGATCCCACAGCTGCTGCCGGCACCTAATCAGCACCACGGCCCCCCGGGTGGATCCGGTGTCTGCGTGAGCTGCCTCCTCCTCCCAGGGCGGACTCTGCTGACTAATCCCCACCCCCTGGTGAGCACAGAGGGCTGGGGAGGGCACAGTCTCACGGCCTCCCGCCGCATCTCCCCGGCAGGAAGTAACTGGATAGCGGGTCCCTGGCGGGAGCAGCCGATCCCACCCCCCCCGCAGCCCCCCGCTGGGTTTTGCAAGCCACGGGTTCCGGAAAGAGCCATGGAGCTGGGCGTGACCCCCAACTCGGGCAGCTCCCGTCGTGCCCCCTGCGGCCCACTCGCCCTGGACACTGGGCGCCGCTGGGGCTGGTGGGAGGAGGCCAGGGCCAGGCTTGGCCGGGGGAGGGGTCCCGAGGCCCCCTAGACCTGGCCTGCATGGGGATGTCGCGGGGAGGGCGGCACACTTGCGTTTCGGGCCTGAACTTGCCCGTCTGATGGGGCGCGGTATCCGCCCTCACCCCTGGGGGCCGCGCCAGGCCCAGCTTCTGCCCAGATTAGGGGACTAGGGAGGGTCTGGAGCGGGGTGCAAGATGGACAGAGACGGGGCCGGGGCAGCCTGTGGCCGTGGGGTGCAGGTCATGCTCGGCCTCCCCGCTCTCGCCCGCACCCCCGCCTATGTGAACCCACAGCCCCACCTGCTCCCGACCCGCAGGAGAGGGCCACCGGGTCTGCGGCCAGGGCCAGTGTGGGCCCCAGTGTCCAGCCTGGTCCTGGGCACACGGGCGGCTGCTTGGAGCTCTTTGGCCACAGACCTGAGCCCTGGGCAGCAGGTCGGCCTCTCCAGAGCAGCCAGGTGTCTCGGGCACCTGCCTGACCCAGACACAGAGAGAGGGACGCACTGACCTCAGGGCAGCCAGCTCAGCCCTGGGAGCAGAGGGACCCGAGAGGGTGAGGGCTGCTCAGCCGGGGTCAGGGGGCAGCTGGCAGGTGCTGACCACTCACCTGGGCACAGCCCCTACTGGGCAGTGGACACGCAGCCCTGCCCCAGCTGTCCCCGGCAACCGGGGGGCTTCCAGATGACAACGTGCCCACAGTGGCTGGGCCCTGGGCAAGACCCGGGGCACACTGAGCCCGTGGCAAACGTTGCAGGGACAGAGAACTGTGGAAGACACGACCCCCTATATAGGAAACCCAACAGGTGCAGACAGCCCCTGGCACCGGCTGGACACGAGAGCCGCCTGGAATCAATGCTGTCCGCCCATGCCCTGTACACCCCCGAGAGCATCACAAAAATACAGCGATGCAGCTCCCACTGCATCAGAGCCGCGGGTGAATGACTGCCGGGCGGAGAATGCCCATGCCTGGGATGGGGGACGGGGACAGAGGCGGGGCCCCACACTCCGCACGGCCCAGGCCAACCGTGGCGGCTGGGAAGTTGGCAACCTCACTGTGGAATCGACATGGACCGACGAACGTCCTCAAATATCCGGGTGGCCTTTGGAGCGGAAGGGCCAGGCATGCACGCCCTGCCAGGCGGGAGGGCTCCCCACCCAGCCAGCGCAGACGCGGCACCCGAGTGGGGGCCCTGGCGCTGCACCGCACAGCCCCACGCGCACCGGAGCCCTTGGGGACACGGCGCCCTGCGGGGTCCTGGGTGCCGAGGACTTGTGCCGATCCCAGCGGTGCAGCCTGCCTCGCGTAGTGAGCAGAGTCCACCCGCCACTGACACGGGGCGAAATAAAGCCAGAGAGGTGACTCTGGCAGCCAGGCTGCGGCTGGGACTGTGGGCACAGTGTCAAGAGTCCGCTGGGGATGGCGGGACGGGGACCGGGAGGGCTGCACGCAGGCGACCAGGCCGGGCGTTGCTCTGAGCCTGGTAGAGGAGGCCCATTGCGGTATCCCGCGTGTCTACCGCCGCCATGGCGGCGCCGTCTGGCCCGTACAGTCCACCTCGTGGGCCACGCCAGGTTTCTACGTTTCACAAAACAGAATAAAACATACATCACCGAGGCTGACGGTGAGAAAGAGCTTCTGTCCTGGGCCCCGAGAAAAACGTATTTACGACTGAGGTTCCCAAGGCGCGGATGGTGCCCCCACAGTCCGCAGAGCCCAGAAAGGTGAAAGTTGGGAACGGAGACTAGGAGGTGGGTTTCTGGGATGGAGGCGACGGGCTGAGGCTCCGGGAGGGCGGGCGTCTACAGAGAAGCCACGCGGGCGTGGGGGTCTCCAGGTGTGGCTCCGGCAGGAAGGATCCGCTTGCTGACCCCTCACACTCTCTCGTCTTCCACTGCCACCCAGAGTGACTTGGTTTACCTGCGGGTGACTTGCACCCTTCACCACGATCTCACCCCACCCTCCGGCCTCCTCTGACCCTCCCTGCCCGGCGTCCCACTTCTCCCAGTTGGGGGTCCTCAGCGCTTGGAGCCCAGCCGGGGCGCCCCGCCCTCAGCTGTGAGTGACGGGGGCTGCTGTGCGGGACCCCTGGCTCTGCCCTCCAGACGCAGGCAGGGAGGAAGGTTTGGCCCCTTGCGCTGTGGCCCTGCTGATGGGGGAGGGCGCCTGTCACTCCTGAGACGTGCCACGACCCCCACGTGCCACCCCAGGCCCAGACCCTGCAGGGGCCGTGTGGGCAGAGTTCGCCAAACTGGCAGAGAAGGTTCTGCTCCCTGGACGTGGGTCCCTTCCCGTGCCTCACAGGGCAGCTCTGCCGCACCCACCCCAGTGGGCAGCCGGGGCTGGGGCTCCGTCTTGGCGCAGGGTCCACATTGCCTGCCGGCCCCGCCTCAAACAAGCCCCGTCCTCAGCTGGTGCCCCTCGAGCTCCCACGGCTCCAGGGGCGTTTGTGTGGACCACAAGAATCCACGTCCTGCTGAGAGTGGCCCCTGGTGCGGGACCTGCCATGGCCCCGAGCCGGGATGCTGCAGCCCTGCGGTCTGCTCAGGCCACACGGGCCTTCTGAGCCTGGGCCTGGCCCAGCCGTGGGGGCCAGGCAGGGGGCCCCAGCCAGGCAGCCCGCGAAGACGAAGATGGACGGAGCCTGGCAGGTGGTGCAGGGGCAGGGGTCACATGGAGCCTGGGCCTCCCCGTCACTGCAGGGCCTGAGGCTGGGAGCTGATGCAGGTGCCTGCTGGCCTTGGTCCCAGGAGCCTCGCTCAGCTCCGGGCCGCCAAGGAAGGCGGCCAGCGTGTGGGGCAAGTAGGGCCCCTGGGCACCGCGTCAACGCCGGGGTTCCTGGACGGAAGGGGGGCCTGTTTGCCCGCCGGCGCTGGCACTTTCTGGCTGGGGCCGGGCACCGCAGCCCCTCCATGTGCTCTCCCCGTGTTGTCTTAATCCTGAGCCAACGCGGCGGGATCTGGCTCGCCCTCTGCCCACACCCGCCCCACATCCTCCCTCCCTGCCTGCCTGGGCCACGCCCGCCCGCCTCGAGAACCGCCCAAGCCCCCGGCCCTGTGTGGGATGCCGGAGACTCACCCGCCAGCTCCTGCCGCGTCCCAGCGTCTCCCTTTTCCTCTTCGCCCATCCCTGCTCCTATCTCGCCACTGTGTCCCAGTCCCTTCGTCTTCGTGGGCTGCCTGGCCGGGGCCTCCTGCCTGGCCCCCACGGCTGGGCCAGGCCCAGGCTCAGAAGGCCCATGTGGCCTGAGCAGACCGCAGAGCTGCAGCATCCTGGCTCGGGGCCATGGCAGGTCCCGCACTGCAGGGCCCCTCTCTGGTCGCCCTCTGGTTCCTTCTGCAAACAGCGGCACGCCGGAGCTTTCTGGGAAACTTTACTTTGTTATGGTTTTGAGCTTTCAGGAAAGTTACAAGAGTAGAACAGAGAGAGACCCCACAGCTTTCCCCAGACTCACCAGCGTCGGAGTTTGCCACGTGTGACACTATCTCTCCCTCTCTCTGCATCTACAATTTTCCTGAACGACTGGAGTCCAGGAAGCGCCCCGCTAGCCGACATGCCCCGCAGAGAGGCTCAGGGGACTCCTAGGCCAGAGCGAAAGGACACTGCAGAGCCACTCAGAGCCGTGGGCAGGAGCAAGGCTCTCGGTGAGGCTGAGCGAGCGGCAGATGCACAAAGCCAGAGTTGTTGTGGGTTTGCATTGTCACCCACGGCTTGTTCTCTGCAGGACACGAACGACGAACACGTACAATTAATCATAGACCCACGTCGTCGATACGCAAGGCACAAAGATGCACAGTGTGACGGCAACAACACAGAGGCAGGGACGGAGCGGTACAGAGACAGTCTGTGTGCAAGTGACGTCGTTACTAACTTAAATTCGGCTGTCACGACCTGAGAGTGTCATGCAAGTCCCCATGGCAACCGTAAGGAAATGTCTACAGAACGCACACAGACTTGCCCCTCCAGATCAGCTCAACACCAAAGAAGGCAGCAGTGGATGACATGGGGAAAACAAAAAAACGCTAGAAGACACAGCAGAATGACAGCGGCGAGTCCGTGCTCGCCAGCAATCGCCGTGAGTGTAAGATTTACACTCTCCGTCGGCAAGGCGGAGGCGCAGCCTGTAACCCGCTACTCGGGAGGCTGGGGTGGGAGAATCTCCTAAGCTCAGGAGTTTGAGACCAGCCTGTGGTGAGAAACCATCTCTAAAAAGTAAACAAATAAAACATAAAGTAAAACGCAGAGATTGGCAGAAGCAATTTTTTTAAAACCCAGGCTCTGACTGTAGGCTGTCTGCAAGCGACTCACCTTAGAACCCAAGACACAACTGCGTTGAAAGCGAAAAGCTGGAGCAATTATCTGGTGCAAACAGTAACCAAAAGTGAGCTGGGTGGCCAGACTGCCAGACGGAACAGTTTATGTTAAAAGCGTTTATAAGAGACAGAGAAAGACATTGCCTATTGATAAAGAGTCGACTCAACGAGAAGACGTAACAATGTAACCACACATACACCATGCAGCAAAGCCTCCAAACGCATGACGCACATGCGTTGGAAACAATTAGGAAAGAGACAGACAATTCCACATAACAGCCGAGACTTCGATGCCACACGTTTGATCGTGGCCAGAGCCACCAGACACGAGATCAGGGAGGAAACAGAAGACGCAGACGACACTTCAGACCGGTCAGACCTAATACTCACACCCCACCCCCCGGCTCCACCCACCAACCGTACAAGACCCGTTGTTCTTACGTGCACGTGGAACATTCTGGAGGATACATGATATATCAGGATCCAAAGAAAGTCACCATAAATTTTAAAAGATTGAAATTGCTCAAAGTATCTTTCCCAACCACAAAGGAATCGAGGCACCATCAATAACAGAAGGAAAACCAAAATCTGCAAATGCGGGGGAATCAGAGGTCACGCTCCCAAACAACCGACGGGTCAGAGAGGAATCGCCACGAACATTCGACACACTCAGAGCTCAGCGGAAACAAAACCACAACCCGCCAGACTTCACGGGGCGACGGCTTCAGCAGACGCGGCAGTGACAGGGACGTTTATGGTTGTAAATGTCTCACGTCGAAAAAGAAGAAACGTCTCAAACCCACACTCTAACCGCACACCTCAAGGAACTAGAAAAAGAAGAGAAACTAAACCCAAGCTGGCACAGGGAAGAAAGAGAAAAGGTCACGGCAGAGATGAATAAATTAGAGAATTAAAAAAAAAAACAGAGAAAACCAATGAAACTAAAAATTGGTTTTTTAAAAAGATCGATAAAATGGACAAATATTTAGCTAGATTTGGCTAAGAAAAAAGAGAAGATTCAGATTACTAAAATCAGAAATGAAAGGGACGTTACTGCCAATTTTACAGAAACAAAACTGATTGTAAGAGAATACTATTAACACTTATATGGCCAACAATGATAGCTTAGAAGAAATATACAAACTCCCGAAACCACAGGCTCTAACAGAACTGACTCATAAAGAAATAGACAGATGACAGCTAAGGAGACTGGACTGGTGACCACAACCCTCCCAGGACTGGCAGCTTCACCGCTGAATTCGACCAAACATTTGAAGAATTAAGACCGGCATGCCCCAAACTCTTCAGAGAAGCTGAAGGAGGGGGGGACACTCCCAATTATTCTACGAAGCCAGCGTGACGTTGATGCCAAAGCCGGACAAAGACAGTACGAGAAAAGGAGACCAAAGATCAATATCCCTCGTAAATACTGATGCAAAAATCCTCAACACAGCACTACCAAACTGTGGGCAGCAGAGTAAAAGGATTATGCACCATGATCAGCGGGTTTTATTCCCGGGATGCAAGGATGGCCCAAGAAATGAAAGCTCAACCAGCGAAATACCCTACACTAACAGAACGAAGATCACAAAAAACCGTGATCATCTCAATTGATGCGGAAAAAGCAGTTGCCAAAATCTAACACCCTTTCATGATTAAAAAAACAAAGACTCAGTAAACTGAGAATACGAGAAAACTAGCTCAACATAATAACGGCCACATATGAAAGCCCACGGCTAACCTTGTACTTGGCGATGAAAGACTGAAACCCTTTCCTCCAAGATCAGGAACAAAACAATGATGCTTGCATCATAGTAATGTTCGGCATAGCGTTGGAAGTTCCAGCCAGAGCAATAAGGCAAGAAAAAGAAATAAAAGACACCCAAATTGCAAAAAAAGAAGGGACATTACTGGGCTCATGGATTACATTATCTTATACGTAGAAAACCCTAAAACTCCCACCGCAGAACCGTTCAGGCTGATTAAAGTATTCAGCAGTTCCTGCAGACCAGCACTGAGCAAGGAAAAAAGAAAATGCAGACACAACCCCTTTTATATAGCATCAAAAATACTCAGCAACCTCAAACTCCTGGGCTCAAGCGATCCTCCTGCCTCAGCCTCCCGAGTAGCTGGGACTACAGGCATGAGCCACCATGCCCGGCTAATTTTTTTTTCTATATATTTTAGTTGTCCAGCTAATTTCTTTCTATTTTTAGTAGACACGGGGTCTCGCTCTTGCTCAGGCTGGTCTCGAACTCCTGACCTCGAGCGAGCCTCCCGCCTCGGCCTCCCAGAGTGCTGGGATTACAGGCGTGAGCCACCGTGCCCGGCCTGCCAATACAGTCTTGACAAAGGACAAACCTGGAGGACTCACACTTCTTGACTTTAAAACTGAGTACGAAGCTGCAGGAATGAAACACTGAGGAGTAGAACCCAGGGCCCGGAAACGAGCCCTGACACACGGCCGGCTGATTTTCACTTGGGTGCCAGGACCGCTCTGCGGAGAAAGGAGGGTCTTTTCGACAAACGGTGCTGAGAACACCAGATGTTCACGTGCCGGTGGGAGCCGCTGCACCCTTCCCTTACAGCCATTGCAGGAAAAACGCAAAATGGATCAAACACCTTAACATAGGAGCCAAAGTGATAAAACTCTTGGGAGAAAATGGGAAAGTCTTCATGATATTGGATTTGGCAATGATCTCTCGTACACGACAGCAAAGCACAGGCAACAGAATAGATACAGACTCCATCAAAATGAAAACCTTCTCTGTATCAAAAGCGAGTCAACGACAGCCCAGATTGGGAGAAAATATCTGCAAATCATGTATCTGATAAGGGATTAAGATCTAGAATATACTTTTAAAAACTCCTAAAATTCAACAACAAAAAAACCAAAACAGTCCAACTCAAAAGCAGACAAAGGACACAAGCGGATGTTTCTCCCAAGAAGATGCATCAAGGAGTGCAGGCCTCGGGAAACGCGAGACCACAGAGAGATGCCGCGTCCCAGCCACGAGGCCGGCCGCTGTCGGAGCATCGGAAAACAGCAAGTGTTGGTGCAGACGCAGAGGAACCGGAGCCACGTCCACTGCCGGGGAGGGATGGTGGGGCAGGCCGCTGCGTGGACAACAGTGGCGGCTCCTCAGGAAGTCAGACATGGAATTCCCGGGCGGTCCAGCAGCCCCGCTCCCAGCCAGGGGGCTTCTTGCCCAGGGAGACACCCAGGTTCACAGCAGCCTGTGTCCACCACAGACGGGTGGATGCGCAGACTGTCCACTGACGGGGCACGGACCCCAAGGACGTGGCAGACCCCGAGGACGCGGCGCCGAGTGCAAGAGCCAGACACGGGACAGACCCTGGCCGATTCCACTCGCCGAGGTCCCCCGGTCCTCGGTCCCACAGAGACAGAGTGGACGGGGCTGGGGAGGGGACAGGGCTTCAGCTGGGAGGATGAGGACGTTCTGGAGGTGGGTGCTGGCACCGGCTGCACGTTGTGAAGTACTTAACGCCCCTCAGTGTTCCCTTAAAAATGGATAAAATGGTGAATTTCTTGTCATATGCCTTTTACCACAATGAAAAGCCACATGCTACAGTTTTCCTGCCTGAAATGCTCGGATCAGCACCTCCCAGCCCCCCAGGCCTCTGCCCTTCGCTGCTCCCTCCTTGTCTGTCAGACCCCAAGCCCAGGGCAGCACCAGGACAGCTGGCTGCTTAGAAAGTGCTAGAAGGCAGGCAGGGAGGGCGGGAGCAGGCAGAGAAAGGCACCTGTGCGAAGACCAGGAGAAAGCAGACCCGTGGGTGGGCCACTGCGTGGGCATGGGGCAGCGGCTGCCCTGGGGAGGGGGCTCCACGTTCTCGCAGCCCGGGATGGGGGGTGGGGGGTGGGCACAGTTTTCCTCACAGCTGGGGAGGCTCAGGGGCAGGATGTCCCCCCCCGCCGAGTGACTTGGACCAGCCAGTGGGGCCTGTTGCTGAACAGGCCAGGGTCTGGGGCTGTGATGGCCCACCAGGCACCAGCTCCAGTGTCCGGATTGTGAGAGACCCCCAAGTCTCGCAGGAGACCCCAGAGTGTGCGGGGAGGACAGGGCCTGCTGGGTCATCTGCACAGGGAGCCGGGTGCCCGGACCACCCTCTGGGCACACACTGGGCCCTTCAGCCCACCAGGAGCATGAGGGAGCTGAGCCCCGGCTCCAGATGGGAGGTGCCCCTGGGGCGCAGGTGTGTGGCCCCCCCCACCTTCCCGTCCCCAGGACTGCCCAGGGTGGGCTCCAAGCAGATGAGAGCCCAGCCAGGCTGCCGAGCCGCAGGGCCACGTTCTGGGCCTCCTGGGGGCTCCGTGCTGCCCGGCGTGGAGCTGGGCAAATAGCCAGCGCTCAATAAATGCCCGAGGCCCATGGACCCTGGGCCCTGTTCTCAAACCTGCACTGCTGTGCCAGGAGGCGGGGGGTGTGGGCTGGGAGGGGTCTGGGGTCCTCCTGGCAAGACCCTTCTGCAGCCGCCCCTGGCTGGAAAGAGGGACAAGGGACAGGCCTGAGTCAGGGACAGTCCGGGCAAAGCCACAGGGCAGGTTCCCGGCACTGCAGGCAGGAGGCTCCCCACGCCCCAGGAGGCTGCGGCCGCCCCACTTCCCGGCAGGAACCGCAGTCCTGTCCGCCTTCCCTCCCTCAGTTCTGTTGTCAGCGCCTTTAGCTGTGAAGAGCTGACTCTGCAAACAGGCTGAGCAAACAGGCCATGCTCCCCAGGCCACATCCGGGATGTCTCAACAGCCGCAACCCTGACAGGCCACGGTGGCGGCCGGCCCCACCTGTTCTGCCCTCTGCCCTCTGCCCTCTGCCGTGGAGGCGCTCAGTGGTGGGCCCAGGCTGCAGCCACCCCCACCCGCCTGGTGCATGCTGAGTGCCTACTGCATGCCGGGTGGGCAGGCGGCGAGGCCCTGCCTGCGGGGCTCCCTTCCCGGGCTGCAGGTGCGGAGGGACGGCCAGTGGACACTGAGCCATCTCAGGGTCCCTGGAGGAGACACAGAGGCACCCGGGCTGCTTGAGCTGGGGTGAGGGGGCTGCCCCCGAATGGGCAGGAGTCAGGGGGGAGAGGAGGCCAGGGCATCAGGGCGGGGGACAGGTGCCACAGTGACTGAGCACCAGCTGTTTGCCCAGCCCGTGCCTGGAGCAGGCAGGAAAGTGGCAGAGAGGAGGGTCCGCCAGGGGCCGTGGCTGTGCCCAGGCAGCAGCAGAGAAGAGCCCAGGCCGGGGCTCTGGCCCACCCTGCCGACCGACCCCTGAGGTCCCCTGGCACAGCCATTCCAGCAAGCCCCTCCAGCTGTGCCAGAGAGTGGGGAGACCAAAGGCCCCAGCCCCCTTTGCTTCGGAGATGGCACCGTGGCGGGAGAAGCCAGTGGCAGCCTGAGCCCCGGGGCCGGGGCCGGGCTCTAGTGGGAGCAGGGTCTGAGCTCTGCTGCGTCCTGGGGCCCGAGGGTGCCCTGCGCTGAGGGAGGCCCAGCCTCTGTCACAGCCACGAGGAGGGGTGACACTTGGCAAAACGTGTCAAAACCTTTTGATGTTATTAACGTGGGAAAAAACACGTGACATTCACAACCTATGCTGTGTCTGAGGGCACAGGTCAGCGGCATTAAGCACGTCCACGGTGTTGCGCAGCTGGCGCCACCGCCCGGCTCCACGACTTCCTCGTCCTCCCAACCCAGGCTCTGTCCCCGCCACACACGGACTCCCGTCCCCTCCCTGCCCCTGGCGGCCACATTTACTCTCCGTCCCCTTGGGCCTGAGGACTGGGGACCTCACGTCAGTGTGCCACACACCCATCCTCTGTGCAATCTCAGCTCACTGCGCGGCGTCTAAGGTTCACGCGTGTCGTAGCCGGCGTCAGAATCGGTGTCCTTCCGAGGCCGGGGAATCGTCCAGGCGGGACAGCCGTGCTTCACCCGGGCATCCGCTAGACCCTGCGGCCATTCCACATCCTGGTTTTTGGGAACAAGGCCCCTGAGAGCGCAGGTCTGCAGGTGCCACTCTGAGGCCAGGAGTGCTGGGTGGCCGAGCTCCACGGTCAGCTCTTCAGGGAAGCGCCGCAGTTTCCCGCCCCGCGGTTTCCCACTGTACGGATTCCCGCCCTGCAGTTTCCCACCGCACAGATTCCTGCCTGCCCCGGGGTTTCTCACCCCACAGTCCCCCCAACCCCCGCGGTTTCCTGCCACGTGGTTTCCCGCCACGGTGCCTTCACATTCCCACCAGCAGCGCACAGGGCTCCAGTGTCACACGTCCTTGCCAGCTGGTCACTTCTGTTGGCTGGACAGCCGCCGTCCTACTGGGCTGAGGTGCTTCAAAGCCTTTGTGAGGGGCCTTCCTTTTGCTGTGGCGACTCCACCTCTAGGGATCTGTCTTCGGAAAGAGGGGTGCAGGAGTCCCCACCAGGGCCCCGGGACAGGGCTTGATGGCCAGCAGGGCACGCAGACCTGCGGCATGGGGCTGGCCAAAGCCAGGCGCCCGGCGCATCTCCACTGGGGTCCTTCCCAAGGGACCTTCTCAGGCAACGCGGCTTCTGTCAAGGACGCTGGTGGCGAGAGAGCAGAGGACGCATCTCAAACACACAGCAAATGGGCAGAGAAGTGCTGGACACGGAGCGTCCTGCTCAAGTGGCACGTGGCAGAGGAAGGTGCTGTGGACACTGACCGTCACTGGGGAGGGAAGGACATGTGGCCCCAGGAAGCTCCCGCCTGGCACCCTCCTAGGGACTCCCCTCCCAGGGGTCCCCATCAGACCCCAGGAGCAGCTGCTTGCTTTGCCCCAGCTCGTGTGGGACAAGCAGCACTGACCGCCAGGGAGCACACTCAGGCCTCAGTTTCCCCTGGAACTTGAACCTTAAAATGGAGAGGAGCCCAGAGACCTCCCAGAGCCTTCAAGGGGTTCTGCTCTCTGGGCTCGGGTCCCTGGACATGCAGCCTCCTCCTGGGACCCTACAAGACACACAGACCTGTCCCCTGCCCTGGTGCCAGCCAAGGACAGCTCTGAGCTGAGCAGGTGCCCCAGGGCTGCCCACTGCCGGGTCAGGCAGTGCCCGTCAGTGCTGGCACAGCGTACCCCACCCCCTTCGTGAGACCGGAGCTGAGCGCCTCTGCTCAGGCCCAGGGCCTCCCGGGCTGAAGTCTCCTCTCCTCCAGTCCACTCCCCAGCCGGACGGCCCCGGGAGCCTGGTGGGCTGAGGGTGGGTGAGGCAGGCTCACGACCACGTCCCTGCGGCTGGAGGTCAGGGCCAGCCCTGCCTTGGGGCTTTGCCACCAAGGATGGCACCGGCATTACCAGGTGCCGGTGGGACTGCCCTCCCCCTCGCTGCTGACCACGGTCAGAAGCTGCAGGGGGTGGGGGCGTCCTGCACCTTGGGGCGCAGAGCTACAAATCCTTCCTCTTCCAGGCCTCTGCCCTGCCACGGCCCCTCCCCGAGAGCAAACACACGTGGAGGCTCTGGGGAGAGAAGGGCACCCTGCGTGGCCCAGGAGCTGGGCGCCAGGCCAAGGCCGCCTGCTACATAAGCCCGAGGCCCTTGGGGAAGCAGGCACCCGGCCACTCTCTCCTCGCTGCCCACCGAGCCGGCCCCCACCATGGGCACTAGGGGTGCGTGCCGGGCGCTGGTGTGGGCCCTCATGGCCCTGCTTGTGGCGCGGCAGGCAGGTAAGGCCCCCGGCCCAAATGACGCCGTGCTTATGGCAGGGCGGCCTCAGCACGCGCATCCCAGACACCGCGGCCCCCGACCTCAGCCCGCGTCCACTTGGGGTGACATAGCATCAGCAGACAAGGACGCCGGCGAGAGATGGAGGGAGGGAGGCCCTGCACGGGCCGGGGTGTCCTCTCCTGACCACAGAGCAGGGCCCCAGGGGGTGGGACAGGAGTGGGTGCCAGCCGAGGGCCGTGGTAGCTGGGTACCAGAGTGAGCAGGGTGGCCCCAGCTCGGGCTCTGCCCAGGGCCGCTCCGCCCTCCGGCCTGGGGTGACAGTCAACAGGGCAGCCCCTGCCGGGAGGTTCCCCAGCAGTCAGGGTCAAAAACAGGGTGTCGGGCAGGAATGAGAAAGGAGACAGTAGAGGAGAAAGAGCGGGGTCAGGGGACTCAACGCTTTCCAGACCAAGAATCCCGAGAGCAATTCCTCACTCGCATTTATTCATCCTAAGAACATAGGATCATCCTAAATCATATGAGCAATCAATGCTCTATAGCTATCCCACAGGCAAACAAGTTCTAAAGATTTCCAAAAAGATCACAATAACAGGTATGCGTCATCCAGGTGAGCTTTAAAGATCACTGATATAGAGTAAGATATCCAGGTGCCCGTTAACCTCAGCAAAGTTATTTCTAGCCTAAAACAAAATAAGAACATAAATTTGGGATTGTGCCCAGGGCAGTTTTACAGCAGGTTGGACGTTCCCAATTGCAGTCCCGGAGCAGTTTTCTGCCCTAGGAGAGAAACTGTTTCCAGTTCCTCCTGCCCTTGGAATGTCCTTACTGTTTGGAAAACAGCCACACCTATGCAGACTGTCATGTCCCCAGCGGTTTCTATGCTCGAGGTCACCCCAACAAGCCTCCATGGGGTGGGGGCCTTCAGGTGACAGTGCGGGGGCCACAGGGGACAGGTGAAGTGCCCATGGCCACACACCTGCTGCAGGGCCACCACTGGCCATCGCAGGCCACACCCACTGCAGCTTTCGCCTCGAGCTGTTTGCCTGGCCTGTCATCTCTCTCGGGAAGAGCGAGTGCTAATACTCACTGTCAACAGAGAAAGCTGTGGCCCCAGGGGCTGCCAGCCAACACCTGGAAATGTCCCTGCCCCACGTCTGCTCCTGCCTGAGCTCCCTTCTGGGGTGTAGGCAGCGCTGGGGCAGGGAGGGCCCCTTCTGCTGCGGGTTTGGGATGCTGGTTTCCCTGGCACAGCTGTGTCCCCCACCTGGTGGCACCGGGTATGGCCAGGGCTCTGTGAACCACTGTGGGGGGCGGGGGGGGCACTCGGTGGCCGTCGGCCCCGCCTGGTCCTCAGCTACCGAGCCCTGGGGCAGGAGGATGCTGCTGTCACTGTGAGACACACACGGTGGCCGGAGGGGCGGGGGCTGGGCCTCACGGAGGGGCTGCGCATCTGTGTGGGGCGCGCTTGCCTGCACATCGGGGAGACATGCACCAGCCAAGGTGTGACCGGTGGGCGACAGTGAGCGTTTCTCTGGCCGAGTGACGGAGCCCGAGTCGCTGGCCCAAGGAGGGCCCTGCACCCAGCGGGGGCCTGAGGGAACGGGGGTGGGAGGAGGGGCTGCAGGGCAGCCGGCGGTGGCGGCCAGGCAGAGGGAGGCCGGGGGCAGATGCCCCTTGCCAGGGCCCTCAGTCTGGAGGCCTCAGCCGCCATCCAGCACCAGCCCAGCGCTGGGCAATGCCTGCGGGCTGCCTGACTGAGGGCTCTGGTCTTGGATTTCTGCTCGGTCACACCTGGATGCGTCCCCAACAAAGCCGGTCTTTGTCCTTCTCTGAGGGACGTGTGGACGGGGCTGAGCCCCCTCCTTGAGGTGGCCACGGCCACGGCCAACGCCTCTTCCTGGTTCCATTTCCTCCCCCTGCTCGGGGGAGCAGGTGCCAGCCCCCCACGTCCGCAGAGGGCCGGATGCCCAGCGGTTGCTCAATTCGGTCCAGCCCCAGCTCCCAGGCAGGCCCAGGAGGGGTCACGGCCTTGGGCCAGAGCAAGCTTCTGGGCCACCAACCCTTCCAGGCACAGAGAGCCGCAGACAAGGCCGCGTGGGCACGTCTGGCTTCTCACCGACTCCCACCCCTTCTCCTGCAGAGACCCAGGCCCCGGCGGAGCTGAGCAGGGGGAGCACAGGGTCCCCCGCGGACAGTCACGGGGCAGACGGCGGTACGCAGCCCAGTGCCGGGTTGGGGTTCCTGCCCAGGCAGAAGGGGCCGGGCACCGAGTGGGCTAGGGGGGTCCACGTAGCCACGCACCAGAACCCCAGGTCCCCGCGGGGCAGTGCAGGTGTCGAGGGGACAGGGTGTCTAAGCGAGATGAAGGTGCACCATAGAGATGCTCACACGTGCAGGCAGCACACGCCTGTGCGCACACACGTGTGCACACACAGATGGAAACCCCCAGGGCAGGAGGGTCCAGGGTGACAAGCGGGGATAGGAGGGCCCTGCCTTAGGCCACCCCGTTAGTCCTGGGCTCCCCATCGCCCCAGGGTGGCTGGTGAGGGTGGGGCCCGGGCTGGTGTCCCCAGTGACCCCGGTGACCCAGCACTTGCCCACAGCCCGCCCCATGTCCTCACCCGCCTGGCACGTGAGCTTCGTCACCCCCGTCACCGTCCTCCCCAGCAGCTGTGAGTGACGCCAGCCCTGCCCACCTGGAGGGTGGGGACCCAACGTGGGGTGAAGCTGGCACCGTGGGGCCAGCCGGGGGGCCGAGCCTTCCCCGCGGGCAGTTCTGGGGGCTGACACCGGTGCAGGGCAGGGGCGGGGGCCCGGGGTCTCGGGGGCATCACGCAGCCAGGCAGGTGCAGCCGGCAGGGACAGCAGCCGGTCACCACCGGCTTCCTCGAGCCAAGAACAGGGCTCCTTGTCCCGGAGGAGGCTGCCAGGCGGGTGGCTGGGCGTGGGGCGGGCGTGGACTCGGCAGAGGCCGCTTCACGCCCTCCCCACAGCCCTCAACCTGGCGCACAACGGCCGGGTCTGCAGCGCCTGGGGCGACTTCCACTACAAGACCTTCGACGGCGACGTCTTCCGCTTCCCCGGCCTCTGCAATTACGTGTTCTCCGCGCACTGTGGCGCCGCCTACGAGGACTTCAACGTCCAGCTGCGCCGCGGCCTGGAGGGCTCCAAGCCCACCATCACCCGCATCGTGCTCAAGGCCCCGGGGCTGGTGCTGGAGCTGTTCAATGGCTCCGTCCTTGTCGACGGGCAGCGGTGAGCACGCGGCCTTCCGGGCCCACCTGTCCCCACCACCAGGGTCGGGCTGGGGTCGGGCCAGAGGTGGCAGGGAGGGCTCTGGGCCCTGCCCGATGGCCCAGCTCAGGGAGAACCAGGACTTCCCGCCCAGGGAGGAGCTGCCCTACAGCCGCGCCGGCCTCCTGGTGGAGCGCAGCAGCGAGTACCTCAAGGTCGGCGTCCGGCTGGTCCTGACCTTGCTGTGGAACGGAGAGGACAGCGCCCTGGTGAGGGAGTCCCCAGGTCCCCGGCCCCTCCTGCCCGTCCGGAGGGGGCCCCGGTGGTTGGGGCTGGCGGGGGCCGCGGGGCCTGGTGGGCAGAGGCTCTGAGGCGGTAGCTGCCCCTCCCCTACCCCAGCTCAAGCTGGACCCCAAGTACGCGAACCAGACCTGTGGCCTGTGCGGGGACTTCAACGGCCTCCCAGCCTTCAACGAGTTCTACGCCCACAGTGAGTGTGTTCACCCCACCGAGGCCCGGACGGTCCCAGGGAGGCCGGAAGAGGGCAGAGTTGGGGCTGGGAGGGAGGCCGGAGGGCGTGGCCCTGGGGTGTCTGGGTCCTCTGGCGGGCAGCCTCGCCCTCCATGCCCCAGAGCCCACGGTGCCGCCACACGGGTGCTTCTCTCCGCAGACGCCAGGCTGAGCCCCTTGCAGTTCGGGAACCTGCAGAAGCTGGATGGGCCCACGGAGCAGTGCCCGGACGCCCAGCCCGAGCCAGCCGGCAACTGCACGGATGCGGTGAGCGCCTGCCCCCAGACACAGGCACAGTCGGGCTGAGGTCTGAGCACGTCCTGGGGGCCCCAACAAGACAGGGCACAGGCCAGCCCAAGCGCAGACGCCAAGGGAGCCCAGGACCAGAAACCTCCCCCATGAGCGGGGAGGACCCACCTCCAGACGGGGCCTGGGAGATCCGGGATTCCCAGAGCTGTGGGTCTCTGCCCCCTCACGCAGCCCACCTGGGGGGCCCAGGGGCCGGCGCTGAGCCTGTGGGGGCCCAAGGCCGACGGCCACCTCCCACCTCTGCCCCTTCTCTGATCCGCCCCCTGGGGCGGGTCTGCACCTTTCCGGGGCTCACCCTGGGCAGGTGGGTCCTGGCGGCCTGGGCTGCAGGAGCCCAGGGCCGAGGCACACCCAGAGCTAAGCGCAGCCGCGCCCAGGGCCACAGGTGCACCGTGGTTGGGGAGAAGCAAGCGGGCGGGGGCTGGTGGGGAGGAGCTTGCGGGCAGGAAGCGGCTGGTCCGCGCACCTGGCGACCCCTTCGCTATGCCTCCAGGAGGGCGTCTGCCGCAGCACCCTGCTGGGGCCAGCCTTCGCCGAGTGCAACACGCTGGTGGACGCCTCCGCGTACCTGGCTGCCTGTGCCCACGACCTGTGCCGCTGCCCCACCTGCCCGTGTGCTACCTTCGCCGAGTACTCCCGCCAGTGTGCCCACGCAGGGGGCCACCCACGGAACTGGAGGGGCCCCGACCTCTGCCGTGAGTGTGCCCGCCGGGGCCGGGGTCGCGCTGGGGAGACAGGGCAGGAGCTGCCCCTCAGGGGCCAGAGGGAGGACAGGGAGAGGGCACAGGGGCGTGGGCAGAGGGGAGGGCCGTGCAGGAGAGACGGCCCCAGCCCCTCATCTCCCACCTCACCCAGGAGATGGCCAGGCACTGGGGCCACCCAAGACCAGGGCGTCTGGGCTGCTCTTGGGCCTAGCCCAGTGTCTGGAGGCCCTGGTGGCAGGGGGAAGATGGGGTGCAGCTAGCTCCAGCTGCCAGCACGGGGTCCCTGCCCTGGGCCATAGGGAGCGGGGCTGGGGTCTGGCCACCCCGGAGCCCAGCCCTGCCTCCTGCCACTGCAGCCCGGACCTGCCCCCTCAACACGGAGCACCACGAGTGCGGCTCACCCTGTGCAGACACCTGCTCCAACCCCCAGCGCTCGCAGCTCTGCGAGGACCACTGCGTGGACGGCTGCTTCTGCCCCACAGGCAGGTCCCCACCTCCCAGCACCATGGCTGTCACCAGTCCCTGTGGGCCCCCAGCCCCAGCTGGTGCCTCAGAGGTACAGCTGCACCCAGGGGTCCCTGGAGCCCAGGCAGGTGGACACTGGCTGCGAGGGCCTGCCGATCGGCGCAGACAGGCAGACCAGCTGTCATGAGTCTTGGGGGCCACGAGGGGAAACCAAGGCACAGAGGTGCTCAGGGTCTCCCCATAGCAGGGGTCTCAGGGCAGAGGCAGCTGTCTGGTCCGGGGCCCTTCCCACAGGAGGCAGCTTGTCCCCAAGGCTGGAGTCTTCTTGGGGGCTGGGCAGGGGACGCCCTGTGCCTCAACATCCCCACCTGCACTCACGCCCCCACCCCCCAGGCACCGTGCTGGACGACGTCACGCACTCCGGCTGCTTGCCCCTGGCGCAGTGCCCCTGCACCCACGGCGGCCGCACCTATGCCCCAGGGGACTCCTTCGCCACCAGCTGCAGTTCCTGGTAGGCTGCGGCAGCCCCTGCCGGGCGGGGCGCATGGGGTGGTGCAGCTGCCCGACTGCCCTCTGCTTCCCCCAGCTCCTGCTCCGGGGGACTGTGGCAGTGTCAGGCCCGGCCGTGCCCCGGCACCTGCTCCGTGCAGGGCGGCGCCCACATCTCCACCTACGATGAGAAGCTCTATGACCTGCATGGCGACTGCAGCTACGTGCTGTCCAAGGTGCGCCCAGCGCAGGGCACCCGCAACTGTCCCATCCTGGACACGCCCCCACTTGCCAGGGAAGCCCTGGGCTCACACTCACCAGCTGCCGAGGGTCCCCAGGCCTTGGGATAGGCTGCTGGGGGGTGACCAGAGGTGCCAGAGGCCACTCCCCACAGAGCCATGCCCCATGGGCATCGCGGGCGCAGGGGCACCCTGCGGGCCACGCCCTCACGGGGGTCTGCCCCTCAGAAATGTGCGGACAACACCTTCACCGTGCTGGCTGAGTTGCGGCAGTGCGGCCTGACCGACAATGAGAACTGCCTGCGAGCGGTGACGCTGCACCTGGACGGCGGGGACACGGTGAGGGGCCCTGGGCTGGGCGGGGCAGAGGTGGCAGAGCCCGGAGACCGAGGCCTCGGCGCCTGTGCAAACCCCACAAGCCACGGTTCTAGAACCCACTAAGGCTCTGTTCCCCGTGGGTGACTCCGGGTAACCCCATCTGAGTCAGGGCAGGGGGGGTGGGTATCCGGCCACCACTGACCCTGCCACCCCCCTCACCAGGTCATCCGGATCCAGGCAGATGGCGGTGTGTTCATGAACTCCATCTACACGCAGCTGCCAGTGTCGGCAGGTACGCGGCTGCCCCCGGGGCAGCTGGGCCAGGGCCGGCGCCTCCAGGACGGGCTCAGCCCCCAGAGCCTGGCAGTGTCCCGCTCCGACCCTGGCCTCAGGCAGTTCCAGAACAGCCCACGGTCGGCGTCTCGGCTGCTGAGTGGGGGTGACAAGGCTCCCCGCAGACTGTGAAGGGGGAACCTTGCGTCTGCCCCTCGCCCCATCCCAGCCCCACCCCCCCATCCAGCCAGCCTGGCCCCGCCCTCTGATGTGCCCCCACCCCGCCCCACCAGCCAACATCACCATCTTCAGACCCTCGAGCTTCTTCCTCGTGGTGCAGGCGGGCGCCGGCCTGCAGCTGCAGGTGCAGCTGGTGCCGCTCATGCAGGTGTTCGTCCAGCTGGACCCCGTGTACCGCGGCCAGACATGCGGTGAGGCGCCCAGTGGGGACTTTGGGGGCTTCCGCAGGGGGCTGGCAGGGGTGGAGGTGAGTAGAGGCTGGCAGCAGAGGGGACTGGGGAGGGGCCAGAGCCAGCCCAGGACGCCAACGTCCGACCAGTGGCCAGGAAGCGAGGGCAGGATGGGAGTGGGCTGCCCCCGCAACCTGCAGTTGGCTTTGGAAGCAACACCCCAGGGAGATGCCCACTGACGTCCCCCGCCCTGGCCCCAGGCCTCTGCGGGAACTTCAACCAGAACCAGGCGGATGACTTCACGGCGCTCAGCGGCCTGGTGGAGGGGACGGGCGCTGCCTTTGCCAATACCTGGAAGACCCAGGCTGCCTGCCCCAACGTCAGGAACAGCTTCGAGGACCCCTGCTCCCTGAGCGTGGAGAACGGTAAGCCCCTAGCCTGGGGCCACCCCAGGCTCAAGTCCCACCTGGCCTGTCCTTCCTGTCCCTGGGGCCGTGGGCACCCTGGGGTGGGGCTTGGGGTGCCCCACGGAGGCAGGAAGCTGTGGGGAGGGAGGGGCGCGGGCAGACGGGGCACGGCAGGTTGAGGGGCACAAGGCAGAGCCACATGATCACACGTCGCCCCCGGGCCTCCCCCCAGAGAAGTATGCCCGGCACTGGTGCTCACGGCTGACAGACCCCGCTGGCGCCTTCTCCCGCTGCCACTCTGTCGTCAACCCCGCACCCTTCCACGGGGTGAGTGCCCACGATGGCCATGGCCCCAGGCTCAGGTTGGGGGATGCCAGGGACAGAGCTGGGGAGGAGGCCTGGCAGGGTCCCTTCCTCAAAGCCACCTGTCCCCACGGCAAAGCAGCACAAGCTGGTGGATGGAAGCCAGAGGCACAATCCTCTCGCCCCTGGGGGAGGAAGGTGTGGGCAGGGCCAGCGCCCACGGTCCTGGAGGGTCCACTCTGCCCCTCCCAGCTGGCCTCAGCGTCTGCGCCTGCGCCTTTTTCCTAAAGATACAGGCACCTGATCAGGGCCCACCCTCACGGCTGCGTCCTAACTTGGCTACAACAGCGAAGACCCTCTTTCCAAACAGACCCCTCGGCGGGCTGCTAAGACACCCCCTGCATAACTTTTGGGGGATGAAATTCAGACCACAGCAGAGGGCTCACCAGCCACTTTCCTGGAGCCCAAAGCTCTGCAGTGCACACGGCTCCGTGTGCACACCCAGACCCACCTCGCATCCCGGAGTGCAGCCTTGTCCTGCAGAGACCCCTCCTGTGCAGCCTCACTGGACTCACGCCTCAGGGCCAGCCCCAACCTCTCCCGCGCTGGGCGCCGGGCCCTGCTCCGGCCCCTGGCGCCGCTGCCCCGTCTGGCCAGGGTGGCCTCTGGTGGCCCTGACCCTACTCAAAGCTCCCGGAGTCCCCACCCTGAGCCCCACACCGATGCCGCCCTTCTCATGCCTCTGGGCTCCTCCTCCTGGGGGGGGCTCCCGGCCTGGGCAGGATGGGCCCTGACGCCTGCGCCCCGCCCCAGAACTGCATGTTCGACACGTGCAACTGCGAGAAGAGCGAGGACTGCCTGTGCGCCGCGCTGTCGTCCTACGTGCGCGCCTGCGCTGCCAAGGGCCTGCTGCTCCGCGGCTGGCGGGACGGCGTCTGCGGTGAGTGCGCAGCGGCCCCCTCAGGGTGGTGACCCCCGCGCCGCCATCCGGCCCCAGGGTCGGGGTGCGGGGGCCCAGGGGCAGCCGCCGTCACGTGGTTCCCAGCCAAGCGCATCGCACAGCCAGGACGGGGACACCAAGTCATGCGGGCCGCACCAGATCCCGCCGCTGACGGCGCTGTTCTCGCCCCCCGCCGCGCACAGCCAAGTACATGAGCAGCTGCCCCAAGTCCCAGAGCTATGCCTACGTGGTGGACGCCTGCCCGCCCACCTGCCGCGCCCTGAGCGAGGAGGACGTCACCTGCAGCGTCTCCTTCGTGCCCGTGGACGGCTGCACCTGCGCCGAGGGCACCTTCCTGGACGACGCGGGTGCGTGCGTGCCTGCGCACGAGTGCCCCTGCTACCTCCAGGGCACCGCGGTGGCCCCCGGAGAGGTGGTGCATGACAACGGCGCCGTGTGGTGAGCGGGGAAAGGAGGCGGCGGGGTAGGGGGGAAAGCTCCTGGCCGAGGGCTGCGGGTGCGCGTGTCCCTCAGGGACGTCCCACTCCCGCCCCAGCCCTGGAGGCGGCCCCTCGCCGTGGAGGGCCAGATCCCAACCCCCGGGGGTCCGGCGGCCTCTCGCCCACCTGTGGGCGTCCACCCGGCACCTCCACCGGCTGGCGCAGGCGCGAGGCGGGCGCGGAGCCGGCGAGCTGTGGTGCAAGCCTCGGGTCCAAGCCGGTCGTCCGTCTCTCGTAGCTCGTGTGCGAGTGGGAAGCTGAGCTGCCTGGGCGCGGCGCCGCAGAGCACAGGTAGCGCGCCCGCGCCTGCCCTGCCGCGAGGCTCCAGGAAGGGGAGTGGCCGGGGGCGGGGAGCGGGATCCTGGGCAGCGCTGCCTGGGAAGCGTCCGCAGCAGCCTGGGCGTGCGGTGATCAGGACGCAGTCAGGGATGCGTGGGTCGGCAGGGCAGCCACGGGGGCTGCCCTTCTGCGGGACCCTCACACTGAGCTCCGCCCCAGGCTGTGTGGCGCCCATGGTGTACCTGGCCTGCAGCAACACCTCCGCGGGCGCCCTGGGGGCCGAGTGCCTCCGCAGCTGCCACTCGCTGGACGTGGACTGCGTGAGTCTCCCGGGCACAGCGGACGCCTCCCGCTGCCGTCCGTGCTGCAGGGAGCGGGGGCTGCGGAGGGAGCCGGGGTCTGGGCGGCCCTGGCGTCGGCGGGTGGCGGGCGGCGGGCGGCTGTGGCTGGCTGACCCCAGACCCTGCCGCACCCACGGTGCCGCCCTGGGAGCTGCTGCGCATGCGCATCCCGAGGACTGGCCTGGCGACGGCGCGCACGCGTCTTGGTGTCTGGCCCTGACCCGCGCCGCCTGCCCCGCAGTTCAGCACACACTGCGTGTCTGGCTGCGTCTGCCCCCCGGGGCTGGTGTCGGACGGAGCCGGGGGCTGCGTTGCCGAGGAGGACTGCCCCTGCGTGCACAACGAGGCCTCCTACCGGCCTGGGGACACCATCAGAGTCGACTGCAACACCTGGTGAGTCGTGGGTCCCAGGGCAGCAGGCGGAGCAGACCCTGGACAGCGCTGGAGCTGGCCTGAGCATGGCAGCTGGCCTGACAGTGGACAGGAGTCCATTCTGTGGAAGGCGCCTGGGGGTGCTCCCGTGGAGGAAGGGGCTGGGGGCCAGGCTTGTCCTTGGCACCGCCGTGGACGTGGGCCCAGCACAAGGAGGTGTGGTGCAAGGGTGGGGTGGCTGGGCTAGAGGGCAGCACCCCCAAGCAGGCCCTGCCCCTCACCCCCTGAGCAGCACCTGCAGGAACCGCCGGTGGGAGTGCAGCCACAGGCCCTGCCTGGGCACCTGTGTGGCCTATGGGGACGGCCACTTCATCACCTTTGACGGCGAGCGCTACAGCTTTGAAGGCAGCTGCGAGTACACCCTGGCCCAGGTACGTGGCCTGCGTGGCCCCCGCCTGTTCCACAGGCCAGACATGCTCGGGCCGTGACCAGGGCCTCATCTCTTCCTGTCCCAGGACTACTGTGGGGGCAACGCCACCAATGGGACCTTCCGCATCGTCACTGAGAACGTCCCCTGTGGGACCACCGGTGTCACCTGCTCCAAGGCCATCAAGCTCTTCGTGGAGGTGAGGGCGCCCGCCAGGAGGGTCTGCACGGCGGCCTTCAGTGGCACCCACGGGCCTCCAGCCGTGTCCGTGTCCTGGGGCTGCCACCACATACAGCCACAGACTAGGTGGCTCCAGATAGCAGACCCGGAATCCCCCAGCCCTGGAGCCCGAGCCTGGAGGCGGAGCAGGCAGGGCCGTGCTCCTGCAGAGCTCCAAGAGGACCCCCCACCTCTCCCAGCTCTGGGGGCTGCAGGCACTCCCTGATGCCTGCGCATCAGGTGCATCACCCCAACCTTGGCCTCTGCCCCCATATGGCTTCTCCCCGTGTGTCTGTGTCTCTCTGTCACTCACGGAGACCCTTTTCATGGGTTTGGGGCCCACCCAGGTGGTCTGGGATGATCTCATTTCCAGATTCTTCACTTGACCACATCTGCAGAGACTCTTCTTCCCCATAAGGGCACAGTCATGGTTCTGGGTTTAGGAGGTGGACAGACCTTTCTGGGGGCCCCCTCACCCCACCATACTTGGGGACACTCACTGCCAGCAAAGGGAGGTCAGAGTTCACAGGGCAGAGAGCAGAGCTATTGGCTGGGGATCTTTCCCCTGCAAGAGTGGGGGGAGCGGCGAGTGTGGGGCACAGTGCCTGATGGGGGGCAGAGGTGGGGCTCCCACTCCTAGCACTTCCTGCCCTGGGCGGGTGTCCCTGGGCCTCAGGCCCCTCCCATGTGTCCCCCAGAGCTACGAGCTGATCCTCCAGGAGGGCAGCTTCACAGTGGTGGAAAGAGGGCCAGGCGGGGACCCGCCCTATAAGACCCGCTACATGGGCAACTTCCTGGTCATCGAGACCCGCGGTGGGATGGCTGTGTCCTGGGACCGGAAGACCAGCGTGTTCATCCGGCTGCGCCAGGAATACAAGGTGAGCGCCAGCTGTGCACTCCTAGGTCTGGCCCCACTGGGACGGAGCGTGGCAGCCGACAAGGCTGCAGGGGGCTGTCTTCACTGGCAAAGCCAGGGCTGGGGTGAGGCCACACCGGGGTCAGGTTCCCTTGGGGCGTGTGTTAAGACCAGAGCAGCCAACGGGTACATCCGAGTTCCCACTCTCGGGACTCCGAAATGGGCAGAGGGCTCTGCGGGGAGCAGGTGTCACCCGCGTGCCTGCCTCCAGGACCCGCATCACACCTGTCCCCTGAGGGCCCTGCACACCCCGGGCTGGGGTCTGTGCCGCCCCTGTGGTTCCCACGCCCCAACTGTCAGAGCTCCTTGTGTCTCCACACCCACAGGGCAGGGTCTGCGGCCTGTGCGGGAACTTTGATGACAACGCCGTCAACGACTTCACCACGCGGAGCCAGTCCGTGGTGGGGAACGCCCTGGAGTTTGGCAACAGCTGGAAGTTCTCCCCAAACTGCCCGGATGCCCAGGCGCCCAAGGACCCCTGCACTGCCAACCCATACCGCAAGTCCTGGGCGCAGAAGCAGTGCAGCATCATCAACGGCGCCACCTTCGCCGCCTGCCGCTCTCAGGTGGGGCTTGGCGGGCGGGGCCTCCTTCTCCTTCTCCCCAGCGGGAGCTGCATCCAGGTCCCTGGGGATGATCTCGACCCTGAGCACACAGCACCAGGCCGGGGTTTTCAGATCTCAGGTCTGGGCCTCCCACCAGCCTGGTACCTGTGTTCCTTGTCCCCGGCACAGAGCTGTGCCCAGTGCAGCCCTGGCCAACCCCCCCCCCAGGACACCCGGATCTGCCCAGTCCCCAGCTCGAGCAGGAGCGTTGCAGGGGCTCGCAGTCCGGCTGGGGAGGGTTCAGCAATTGGCCTTCGGTAGAGACTTTTCTAAAAAGCAGTTTCCGGTAATTATGACAAATGCTCCAGTGCCCACTTACGCTCGCAGCTTTGTAACTCAGAACCTCGATGGAAATGAGAAGACGGCAGGTCACGTGTGTACGCACAGCAGCTGACATGCCTGGGCTTGTGCTGAGAGCCCCTGAATCCCTCTCACTGCCAGTCATGGCTGCTCCCTTGCGTGGGTGACCAACGTCCCTCTGGCTACCCTGCTCCCCAGCTCAGACAGTCCTCTGTGGCCTGCCACGGCTGACCATGGATTCAGACAGTGCCCTGTGGTGGCAAAAATGAGAACTTGGGGCCGGGTGTGGTGGCTCATGCCTATAATCCCAGCACTGTGGGAGGCCGAGGCAGGAGGATCACTTGAGGTCAGGAGTTGAGGCTGCCGGGAGCTGTGATCCCACCACTGCACTCCAGCCCAGGCAGCAGAGTGAGAGCTTGTCTCAGAAGGAAAGGAATGAACAGTGAGACCTTGGTCCACTCTAGGGTCTGCTGCAGGGGAGGACTGAGTTCAGGGCTTACTCCCCTCACCTTAAGGAAACAGCCACTAGTTATCAGGACAGGGGCAACAACACGGTCCATGTGCAAAGTCACACACGCCTTCCTCCAGGCATGTTCCCTGTGTGCCTGGAAGTCCGGCATGTTCTGAGTGCTAAGCTCAGCCCAGTGACCGAGGAACAAACCTGCTCCCACAGAGTTTACCCCCGGAAGGGAGGCAGCAGGGTGGGGACATGCAGGACAGGTGTGGGAGGCCCTGAGCAGGGAGCCACCATGGGGCCACGGGGAGTAGCGATCACATGGACGGCTCAGTGACAGGCAGGGCCCAGTGAGCAGGAAGCCAGCACAGCTGGAGTAGAGCGACCAGGGCCGAGGGCGGGGGTGACAGGAGGGGGAGACCAGGTGGGTGTGAAACCTGCAGCCACGTGACCAGTTTCACGTGATGAAAGAATCCAAGGGGCACAAGTGAAGGTCCAGAGGTGGGCAGATGGGAAGGTGGGCAGGGCACAGGTGGCCAGGAGAGGTAGATGCTGAGGCACAGGTGCGCTGGGGCACAGGTGGCCAGGAGAAGTGGTGCTGAGGCACACATGGGCAGGGCACAGGTGAGCAGGAGCACAGGTGGGCTGGAGCACAGGTGAGCAGGAGCACAGGTGGGCTGGAGCACAGGTGGGAAGGAGTACAGGTGGACTGGGGCACAGGTGGGCAGGAGCACAGGTGGGAAGGGGTACAGGTGTACTGGGGCACAGGTGGGAAGGGGTATAGGTGGGCTGGGGCACAGGCAAGCAGGAGCACAGGTGGGCTGGAGCACAGGTGGGCAGGAGAGGTGGTGCTGAGGCAGCTCCCTTTGCACTCACGGCCCCAGAAGTCAGGGCCATCTGCTCCTTGGGGCGGGGATTTGAAATACAAGTGGCCCCAGGGACTCACTCAGGCCAGCTGACCCCTGGCCGGGGGCAGGATGCGTCCTCCTCTCTGAGCCGCACTTCGGCCCTGCCCCCAGGTGGACTCCACCAAGTACTACGAGGCCTGCGTGAACGACGCGTGCGCCTGCGACTCGGGCGGCGACTGTGAGTGCTTCTGCACGGCTGTGGCCGCCTACGCCCAGGCCTGCCGCGACGCTGGCCTCTGCGTGTCCTGGAGGACCCCGGACATCTGCCGTGAGTGGGGCTCTGTTGGTGGTGCTGAAGGGGGCGGGGGCAGGCAGAGCAGTCTCTCCCGGGGCGTGCCCCACACACACGCACACACAGACACCAAACACATGTGGGTTTGCACGTATGTATGCACGCTCATATGCACAAATGCAGATTTGTGCAAAAACACCAGACAGGGCGCTCCCCCGGGATGGCTCCTGAGGGACAGGAGTCCCAAGGGCAGAGCACCGGCCGGCTCCGGAGGCTCTGACTTCTGGGAGCAGCCTGGGACTGCCCTGGGCACTCAGCCTGGTGTGGTGGGGCTGCCCGTGCACAGCCCGGGGAGGGCCTGCAGGCACCCCCTGAAGCTCTGCCCCCCTGCCCAGCCCTGTTCTGCGACTACTACAACCCACACGGGGAGTGTGAGTGGCACTACCAGCCCTGCGGGGCCCCCTGCCTGAGAACCTGCCGGAACCCCAGTGGGCGCTGCCTGGTGGACCTGCCCAGCCTGGAAGGTGAGGGGTGGGCTTCCTTGGGGGGAAGCTCCCTGGGTCCCTGCAGCATGCACGGGGGCGGGGGGCCCAGGACCAGCACACGGCGAGCCCCTAGGGCAGGACCCTGCCCGCTGGCAGGGAGCGGCTGTCCTGGGCAGCACCAGGCCGGCCAAGGCTACACAGTGCGCCTTCTCCCGCCGCGGCCAGGCTGCTACCCCAAGTGCCCGCCCAGCAAGCCCTTCTTCAGCGAGGACCAGATGAGGTGTGTGGCCCGGTGTGGCTGCTACGACGAGGACGGGAGATACTACGAGGTCGGCCTCAGGGTCCCCACAGCGGAGAACTGCCAGAGCTGGTGCGTGGGGTGGGGGCCTGGGGGGTGCGTGGGGCGAGGGGCCGGGCTGGCTGCCCCCCAGGCACTCAGCTCTGCTCTCCCCTCCTCCCAGCAACTGCACCCCCAGCGGCATCCAGTGCACTCACAGCCTTGCGGGTAAGGCGGGGCCTGCGGGCTGGGTGGGTCCAGCGGGGGTAGGGGCTGGGGGGCTCCGTGACCGATGCCTACCCCGCCCCAGCCTGCACGTGCACCTATGAGGGCAGGACCTACGGCTACCACGACGTCATCTACAACACGACGGACGGGCTCGGCGGCTGCCTGAGCGCCATCTGTGGAGACAACGGAACGATTATCCGGAGGGCCACGGAATGTCCCGGAACCCTGTCCACAACGCCGTTCACCTTCACCACCATATCGACACCCCTCCCCACGACGGGTAAGCCCCACCTGGCTGTCCCAAGGCCCAGCCACATCTGGGTAACCAGGAGAGACCCACAGGGCACCTGGTGCAGGACGCCCAGATGCTAGGGACACCTCGGGCCCAAACCCGCCGACCCGCCTCCCCAGGCTGGGGCTGGCCGTCCACAACCCCCACACCCTGCGTGTCTCCAGGAGCTCCCCAGGAGGCACAGTGACTGACAGGGCTGCCCCTTCCCCCGGGGACAATAAAACCTCCCCGCACACCATCCGATCCCTCAGCACAGCCCACCCCAGCCACCCCCTCGAAATCGGAAACGACCCTCACGGAAGCTGGGGCCCCAGGAGAGGGTCCTCGGGCAGCTTCCTCCCTGCACAGCAAGGAGAGCAGCAGCGGCTGAGCCAGGGCCCCTCTCCGCCCCTCCAGGCCCCGTGCCCAGCCTCTCCACTGTGTGTGTCCGCGAGGTCTGCCGCTGGTCCGCCTGGTACGATGGCGGCCATCCCGAGCCGGGCGAGGAGGGTGGAGACTTTGAAACGTTTGTGAGCCTGAGGCAGAAGGGGTACCAGGTGTGCGGCGTGCCGGCCGACATCGAGTGCCGAGCGGAGGGGCTGCCCCGCACGCCCCTGCAGGAGCTGGGCCAGAAGGTGGCCTGCGACCGCACGCGGGGGCTGATGTGTGCCAACAGCGAGCAGAGCCCCCCACTCTGCCTCAACTACGAGCTGCGAGTTCTGTGCTGCGACTATGTGCCCTGCGGCCCCTCCCCAGCCCCAGGCACCAGCCCTCAGCCCTCCCGCGGCACCACCACGGCGCCCCCCGGGCCCCCGTCCACCCAGACCAGGGCAACCGAGGGTACCACCCCACAAACAGTGCCCAGCTCCCCGTCGACGGCGGCTCTCACCTCCCAGACCAGGCCCAGCTCGCCCACCGTGACGGCCACCTCCTCGGTCAGCTCCCTGGGCCCCAGTGCCACCACCTGTCAGCCCCGATGTCGGTGGACAGAGTGGTTTGATGAGGACTACCCCAAGTCTGAAAGGGCTGGCGGAGACATCGAATCCTACGACAAAATTAGGGGCGCCGGACGGGACATCTGCGAGCAGCCGCAGGACATACAGTGCCAGGCTGAGAACTTCCCCAGCTGGACCCTGGAGCAGGTGGGCCAGAGGGTGCACTGCAACGTGCGCTTCGGCCTGGTGTGCTGGAACCACGAGCAGGACGGCATGTTCAAGATGTGCTACAACTACCAAATCCGAGTGCTGTGCTGCAGTACCGAGCACTGCAGGGGACACACCTCCGCCCTGCCACCGGCCACGACGCGGCGCACGCCCACCACAGTCTCCCGGACCTCGTCCTCAAAGCCACAGCCCCAGAGTAGCACAGGCGTGACCTGGACGCCCCCCACCAGCACCACGGCCATGCCCATCCTCTCGACAGGACCGACATCCCCCAGCTCCACGGCTCCTCCAGGCTCCACGCAACCCACCAGCCCAAGGTGGACTAGGTCCACCCTTCCAACTCGCCCAACCCAGGTGGAGACCACAGGGGCCACAGGCACACAGGGCCCCTCACAGTCACCCACACCAGCCCCAACAACACAAACCTCAATAGCTCGCCGGACAGGCACCACCAGCACCGTCTCCAAAGAGCCCCTGACCACAAGCCTGGGGCGGACGACGCGTCCGAGCCAGCTGCCCACCTCCTACGCTGAGACCAGCACCCTGAGGTCAGAGACACCACCCAGCACCTCAGCCCAGGCCACCACCAGCCAGGGCACGACTGGCTGTCAACCCAAGTGTGAGTGGACAGAATGGTTTGACGTGGACTTCCCGATCTCAGGGGTTGCAGGCGGGGACATAGAGACCTTAGAAAACATCAGGGCTGCAGGGGGCAAGATATGCGGGGCGCCAGTGAAAATAGAGTGCCGGGCGGAGAACTACCCCGAGGTGAGCATCGACCAGATCGGGCAGGTGCTGATCTGCAGCCTGGAGACGGGGCTGATCTGCAGGAACGAGGACCAGGTGGGCAGGTTCAACATGTGCTTCAACTACAATGTGCGCGTGCTCTGCTGCGACGACTACAGCCACTGTCCCAGCACAGCCACTCCCCCGGGCCCCTCCTCCCCAGCCATGACCTCGACGGCCACCGCCTCCACAGCCAGCACCTTCCTGGCCACCACGACCCGAGGCACCACCTCCACGGGCACCACCTCACTGGCTACCAGGTCATCTTTGGTGACAGGATCCTCCACCACAGCCACCACCTCCCCATGGATCACCAAAACGGTCAACGTCTCCACCACCCACAGGGGCCTTACCTCCTCCATACCCAGGCCCTCTGTCCTGCCGGCCTCCACTACCAGCCCCTTCCACACCACAGGGCAGCCCACCTCTGGGGCCCTGACCACATCCACCAGGCGACCCTTGTCCACCGCCACAGCGTCTTCCCTGGGGACGAGCCCCACCAGGGCCTCCACGCTGGCCCCCAGCACCACAGCCCTGTCCCTGCCCACCCTGGGCCCCACGAACCTCAGCACAGCCTTCACCTCTGTGCCCACCAGCTGCCAGCCTGCCTGTCGCTGGACTGACTGGCTGGACAGTGACCAGCCCCAGCCTGGCCGCTTTGGGGGTGATATTGAGACCTACTACCACATCATGGACATGGGTGGGCAGCTGTGCCTGGAGCCCGCAGCCATCGAATGCGAGGCTGTGCTCTTCCCCGGCGTGTCCATGCAGCTGCTGGGACAGGTGGTGCAGTGTGATGTGCGCTACGGTCTCATCTGCAGGAACAACAGGCAGAAGTCAGGCCAGACCTGCCTCAACTACCACATCCGCGTGCGCTGCTGTGACTACAGCCACTGTGCCAGCACCACCAGTACCCTGCCCAACTCTACACCTGTGCCCACACCCCACAGCACACTCTCCCCCTCCTTCTCACCCTCCACGCTGAGCACACTGTGGTCATCGATGGTGCCTAGGCCCTCGACCATGGCTACAACCTCCTTGGTCACAACCTCCTCAGCCACCACCTCCACAGCCACCACCTCTGCGGGAACCACCTCCCCAGCCACCACTGCCACGGGCATAACCTCTACCGGAACCACCTCTTCGGCCACGACCTCATTGGGCACAACATCAACAGCCCCCACCTCCTTAGGCACTACTTCCACGGGAACCACCTTAACAGCCACCACCTCCTCAGCCACCACCTCCCTGGCTACCAGCTCCTCCGCCAGGACCTCCTCAGGCATCACCTCCACGGCAACCACATTCTCTGCCACCTCCACAGCCACCACCTCCAGTGGCACAACCTTCACAGGTTCCACCTCCATAGCCACCACTACCACAGCCACCACATCCCCAGTCACCACCTCCCCGGCTACCACTTCCACAGGAACCACCTACCCAGCCACCACCTCCAGTGGCACAACCCCCACGGGTTCCACCTCTGTAGCCACCATTTCCACAGGTACAACCTCCACAGAAACCACCTCCCCAGCCACCACCTCCAGGAGCACAACCTCTAAAGGAACCACCTCTCCAGTCACCACCTCTGTGGGCACAACATCAACAGCCACCACCTCCTCTGGCACTACCTCCACGGGAACCACGTTCAAAGCCACCAGTTCCCCAGCCACCACCTCCATGGCCACCACCTCCACAGCCATCACCTCCTCAGCCACCACCTCCGTGGCTACCAGCTCCTCCGCCAGCACCTCCTCAGGCATCACTTCCACTGCTACCACATCCTCTGCCACCTTCACAGCCTCCACCTCCCCAGCCACTATCTCCAGTGGCACAACCTCCACGGGTTCCACCTCCATAGCCACCACTTCCACAGATACAACCTCCACAGAAACCACCTCCTCAGCCACCACCTCCATGGGAACAACCTCCACGGGTTCCACCTCCATAGCCACCACTTCCATAGCCACCACCTCCCCTGTTAGCACCTCCTCAGCCACCACCTCCATGCGCAGCACCTCCTCAGGGACCACCTCCAGTGGCACAACATCCAGGGGTTCCACCTCCCCGGCTACCACCTCTACAGCCACCACCTCCCCAGCGACCACCTCCACAGCCACCACCTCCATAGCCACCACCTCCTCAGGCACTACCTCCACAGGAACCACGTTCACAGCCACCAGCTCCCCAGCCACCACCTCCCTGGCCACCACCTCCACAGCCACCACCTCCACAGCCATCACCTCCTCAGCCACCACCTCCACAGCCACCACCTCCCCGACTACCAGCTCCTCCGTCAGCACCTCCCCAGGCATCAGCTCCGCAGCGACCACATCCTCTGCCATCTCCACAGCCACCACCTCTAGGGGCACAACAGCTATGGGAACCACCTCTCCGGCCACCACCTCATTGGGCACATCAACAGCCACCACCTCCTCAGCCACCACCTCCCCGGCTACCAGCTCCTCTGCCAGCACCTCCTCAGGCATCACTTCCACTGCTACCACATCGTCTGCCACCTCCACAGCCTCCACCTCCCCAGCCACTATCTCCAGTGGCGCAACCTACACGGGTTCCACCTCCATAGCCACCACTTCCACAGGTACAATCTCCACAGAAACCACCTCCTCAGCCACCACCTCCACGGGAACAACCTCCACAGGTTCCACCTCCACAGCCACTACTTCCATAGCCACCACCTCCCCTGTTACCACCTCCTCAGCCACCACCTCCATGCGCAGCACCTCCTCAGGGACCACCTCCAGTGGCACAACATCCAGGGGTTCCACCTCCCCAGCTACCACCTCTACAGCCACCACCTCCCCAGCGACCACCTCCACAGCCACCACCTCTACAGCCACCACCTCCCCAGCGACCACCTCCACAGCCACCACCTCCATAGCCACCACCTCCTCAGGGCCTACCTCCACAGGAACCACGTTCACAGCCACCAGCTCCCCAGCCACCACCTCCCTGGCCACCACCTCCACGGCCACCACCTCCACAGGCATCACCTCCTCAGCCACCACCTCCACAGCCACCACCTCCCCGACTACCAGCTCCTCCGTCAGCACCTCCCCAGGCATCAGCTCCACAGCGACCACATCCTCTGCCATCTCCACAGCCACCACCTCCAGGCGCACAACCGCGATAGGAACCACCTCTCCAGCAACCACCTCATTGGGCACAACACCAACAGCCACCACCTCCTCAGCCACCACCTCCTTAACGACCATTTCCTCAGCCACCACCTCCCCACCCACCACCTCCACAGCCACCACCTCC
>CAUYRT010066340.1:0-26199 GCA_963574885.1 Lepilemur ruficaudatus
AAAATAGAAAGAAATTAATTGGCCAACTAAAAATATATAGAAAAAATTAGCCAGGCATGGTGGCGCATGCCTGTAGTCCCAGCCACTTGGGAGGCTGAGGCAGGAGGATTGCCTGAGCCCAGGAGTCTGAGGTTGCTGTGAGCTAGGCTGACGGCATGGCACTCTAGCCCGGGCAACATAGTGAGACTCTGTCAAAAAAAAAAAAAAAAAAAAAAAAGATTCTTAAAATATTTAAAATATATTTTATTTGTAACAATCTGAAGTGACTTTAATGAAAAAAATTGGACATTCAATGTAAATTAATATTCCTTCAAATGTGTTCCATAGGTTCGTTTTGTTGAAAAGGGCTACATAAATACTGTTATCCCTGCCACCTCTGTCCCCTTAACATAGATTTACACTGCACATTAGCATATTAAAAAATTGAGAACTCTGGAATAAAGAAAAAAACAGGAATTTTCAAATTTGTTTAAACAAAAAACTGATTCCCCTCTTTTTAGTTTATCTATTAATATTGGTTTGCTGTTAATTCCATAAAAGATTAGCCTTCCTTCAAATATTTCTTTGTGATATTTACAATGTCCATTTGATATAATCAGCTTATTACTGTATACATAGTTTATATTCTAATGTTTCCATTTTCTTTTTATAAACATTTCCATAGTATCCTACTATTTAGATATATTTATTTTACTTAACCATTTTATCATTAGGCATTTGGGCTACTTGTAACTTTTAAATATAATACATACTGCTCTGAATATTTTTATACACACCATTTTTCCTCTGTTGATCTACATCCTATTACTAAAAGAATTATCTAGTCAAAGTTTATTTAGGTCCTGTTGGTTTTTATTTCTAGTATCTCTGATCTTTCAGATACACTGAACATTTCTGCTTGTGTTTTCACTGTAACATTAAATACATTATCTGTATTTATGTGACTTATAGCAAAGCTGTTCACTTTTTTTTTTGGATGAATCATTATGAATTTCATTTCCTTTCTGTAGGGTTCTGGTTGGATAACAACTTCTGCCGTTTGTAAAATATGGATCACCATGTTGGGACAAGGACGTAACAGAAAAGGGCTAGAGAAAATATACTCTTTAAAATTGTAAAATCTGGTGAAAGTTCTTTTAAGTCACTCTTGCACTTGACATGCTTGTTTTGATGGCATGATGTATGCTGGAAGAGAAATAAAATCTTCCAGCCAAATGTCATTAGTATTCAAACACCAAGACATTACAGAAAAAACGAGCTAGGTCCTGGGATCATAAAAATGTTTCCGAATCATTGTCATCAATAGCCACGATGCTTCAAAGCAAATGGAAAAATTTTCAGCATTATAAGCAACGTATGAGGGCACATACCGCTATTTTTCGCAACTCTGCCAACATATTTTATCATTTCCATTTTTGCTATTTTTTAATAGCATTAAAGATTTTAAACTTATTTGTTAATTTGTTAACAAAGCTGTGGATTTTTCTCATGTGATGGTTTACTATCTCTATTTCCATATTTTAAAATTTATCTGTTCATCTCCTTTGTCTTGTTTTGACAGCTTCGTTAAGATATAATTTACATACGATAAAATTCACTGATTTTAAGTGTATAGCATGATGACTTCTAGTATTTGCAATAACCACTACAGTCTGGTTTTAGAACACTTGTATCACTTCCTTTATGCCTCTTTGTAGTCAATCCCCCGACTCATGCTCTCCACTTCAGGCAACCCCCATCTGCTTTCTATCCCCATTGTTTTGCCTTTTCTAGAATTTCACATAAATGGAGTCACACAATATGCAGCATTTTGCATCTCGCTTCCTACACATGGCACAATGTTTTTGAGGCTCATCCATGTGGCAGCATGTCTCGGTACTTCATTTCTTTACGTTGCTCATTAGTATTTCCTTGTATGAATACACCACATTTTATTTATCTACTTAGCAGTTGATGGACATTTGGATTGTTATCAGCTTTTTACTATTACGAATAATGCTGCTGTGAACATTTGCACACCAGTCTTTGTAGTAACATGTTTTTATTTTTGTTGGGCAGATACCTAGGAATAAAATTGTTGGGTCATAGAATAACTACTCTATGTTTAACTTTTAAATAAAACTGCCAAACTGGCTATATCATTTTACATTTCTACCAGCAATCTAGTTTCTCTACATCCTTGCCAATAATTGGTATAGTTACAGTTTTTTTGATTGCTATGGTCTGAATGTTTGTGTCCCCCTAAAATTCACATGCTGAAATCGTAACCCTCAAAGTGATGATATTAAGAGGTGTGGCTTTTGGGAGGCCTTAGGAGCTCTCATGAATGGGATTAGTGTCGAGTTTGTTGCCTGTTCCACTACATGAGGACACAGGAAAAAGGTACCACGTATGAGCCAGAAAGCAGGCCCTCACTAGACAATGAATCTGCTTTGATTTTGGACTTCCCAACCTCTTCAACTGTGAGAAATAAATTTCTGTTGTTTATAAGCTATCAAGCTTACGGCATTTTGCTATAGCAGCCCGAATGGACTAAGACATTGATTTTTCAGCCATTCTAGAAGATGTGTAGTAGTATCTCTTATAGTTTTAGTTTGTATTTTCCCTGATAACTAATGATGTTGGATGTCTTTTCATATGCATATTTCTTCTTTGCGTATCTTCTTGTCTAAATTCCTCTCAATGGAATCTGATTACTGCCCTTATAGTTTGGAAGCAATTACATGATTGAGATAATTTGTAATTTCCTCACTCTGTTGCCTTTCACTGTAATATTTACTGTTTTTTTTAAACCTATGCCCCTTTTGGTAGAAATAATGACATCCCTTTTTTGTGCTATCACATACACTGAAGATGCAGTCATGCATAGCTTAATGATGGTGATTTTGTCATTGTGTGAATATCATAGTGTACTCACACAAACCTAGATGGTATGGCCTACTGCACAGCTAGACTATGCGGAATATAGCCTATTGCTCCTAGACTACAAGCTTGTACAACATGTTACTGTACCGAATACTGTAGGCAACTGTAACACAATAGTAAGTGTGCATTTAAACATACTTAAACATAGAAAGGTACAGTAAGTATATGGAATAAAATATTTCAAAAATAGTACACCTGTACAGGCACTTACCATGAACGGAGCTTGCAGGACTGGAGGCTACTCTGGGTGAGTCAGTGAGTGAGTGGGAGTGAATGTGAAGGCCTAGGACATTACTGTACACTACTGTAGACTTTATAAACACTGTACAGTTAGGCTACAGTAAATTTATAGAAAATATTTTTCTTCAATAATAAATTAAACTTAGTTTACTGTACCTTTATAAATTTTTTAAACTTTTTTGACTCTTTTGTAATGAGGCTTAGCTTAAAACACACATTGCACATTGTATAGCTGTGCAAACATATTTTTTCTTTATATCCTTATTCTATAAGCTTTTTTCTATTAAAACAATTTTTGACTTTTTAAACTTTTTTGTTAAAAATAAAGACACAAACACACACATTAGCCTCAGCCTACACAGGGTCAGGATCATCAATATCTTCCACCTCCACACTTTATTTCACTAAAAGATCTTCAGGGGCAACCGCATGCATGAAGCTGTGATGTCCTATGATAACAAAACTTTCTTCTGGAATACGCCTGAAGGACCTGCCTGAAGGCTATTTTACAGTTAATTTTTTTATAAGTAGAAGATGTATACTCTAAAATAATAGAAAGTATAGCACAGTAAATACATAAACCAGTAACAGTAGTTTATGATCAGTATCAAGTATTATACACTGCACATAACTGACTAGACTTTTGCATGACTTTGCAGCACAGGTCTGTTTCCACCAGCATCACCAGAAACATACGAGTAATGTGTTGTGCTACAACCTCACCAGGCTATGAGAATTTTTCAGCTCCATTATAATCTTGTGTGGCCACCACAGGTGGTCTGTCATTGACCAGAATGCTGTGAGGCACATGACTATACTTCTATTAGCACCTCTTTTATTTATCAATATATGACTGTTTCTCCTTACGTGTATTATTGGCTTTTCTTTTTCTTTTTCCAGCAGCATTCTATTATCAAATTTATTCGCTTTTGTATCTCATGGCATGGTTGCACCTATAATTGATGACTAAAAATTATACTTATTTCTTTTTAAGTAGATAAATTTATTTTGTCTCTGATGACAGTATTCATTTCTTGAATAATCATAAAGTATGTCTTCTTTTTAAACATAAGATAACGTTATTCAATTTTCCTCTGCTGTTGAATAGGTAGTTTAAATACATAATAAAGTAGCCTGTTGATAAGTGGTGCTCATAATTATTACCAGGAAACTTCAAGTTAATTCCTTTCTATTCTGTCACACATTACTCCTCTTTTCACTGTCAGATTTTTACCTAAAAAATTTGGAAACTTCTGGAATCAATTTTTGCCTGTGTGTGACTTAACGAAATAATATTTTAAAAGCCGTAGCTTTGCATTTTATTTTACAATTTGGTAAGGCAATTCTAACATAAACCATTTAAAAATGCATTAATGTTATTCCTTACTTATTTTGTTACCTACAAACCCATCTTGTAATTTTTGTTTAAAAAGTTCTGTGGGGGTTAAAAGACCCAGATGTTTAAGACCCATATGCTTAATAAGACTAATTCAATTTTTCCTTTATTGATTCAATTAAACACAAGAGATTAAAACACTTTGTTTTCAGATGTGACCCTCATACTACTTATATTAGAATCACAAGAGGATTTTTGTTAAAAAGGCAAATTCCTGAGTCCTATCAGGACTTTTTGAGGGGACCCAGGAACCTGCATTTTTGGCATGTAGATTTACTAGGTGCTTCTTAGGCACACTTAAGTGTCAAGTTATTGGTTTCTGTTTTCAGATGTTATTTGTGAGGTTTGGCTTTACTGTTAAGTAGATAAAATGCGAGGTAGTAAGTGAGAGGGTATTCAACAGAGGCAAGAGGTTATGATGTGAGAATGCCGTTATCAGACACGGGCTGCAAGCAAGACCAGGAATGTGCGAAGCAATAACCATCCTGGTATCATGCTGTCTGGCTGGGACTAGAGTCCTCAGATCTGAATTTGAACTGTAGTGTGATAACTTCCAAACCACAGAACTTGGGCAAACAGGGATGGTTCCTGTCTCAAACAATTGTGGTGCCAGCTGAGTTTGTAAAGCATTTGTTTTTGGGGCTCAAAATGTATTACATTCCTCTCCGATACCAACTTGTTCCATCCCAGTTTTTAACACGCAGTACTTACCTTAATAAGAGTCAAAATTCCTTCATTAGTTTCAGCATCTGTTTCTATGTGGAAATAACCTCCTTCATTTCCGGATGCAAATGTAAAATTTGCTAACCAATTATCAGAGCCTACTTCATCTGCATCAATCACTTTTATGCGCATAACTTCAACATTGACTTGATTTTCTTCAACCAGCCCTTCTAACTGCAAAACACAAACACATGATTTTTTATTTTAATGCAATACAAACTTAAGTGACATATTTTTAGTTATTAATAGAATTAAAATATAAATAGGTACACTTATTGAAATTATAGTTACCATTTTACTTTCCACTACTGGTATATTGTCATTGACATCCAAAATACGAATCTGAACTTGAGCTTGGTTTGCTGGTTTATCTGTTACTTGTCCATTGCCATCTCTTGCTTCTACCGTCAAAGAATAGCTGCTGTGCTCCTGTAGGGCAATGAAAAATATCCAGTTGGCATCAAAATGAACTGCTCCTTAATTTGTCTTTCTGGTTTTAGCATATTTTATCATTAGGAAATGCACCACAGTATAGTTTACTCATAAGTAAGTTTCACGATCTACTGTTATTTGTGTAAAGATTCTATTTATTTATAGGTAGAGCTTTTATAGAAGGACATAAAAACCTAGGGGAGTTGTTGATAGTCAGATTCTTAAATATGTCATTGGTGATATTATTAGGAGATAATCTGTACAAGGGAGCGCTGTTCAAAATGTAGTTTATTCTACACTGGAAGTGATGGCTGGACTGTAAGAGTTGGTTTTTGTCTCAAAAAACTTGGTGAACTGAAGTCCCCAGAGATATGATTCTTAGAGAGTGTATCCTGGAGAACGATGTCTCAGATTTCACTCAGAAGTGAACTCTTCTCTTCCAGGTGGGTCCCCTTACTATGGCTCCGTTCAGCATGGCTGGAGTTTAGAGGGCGGCCAGTGCCAGTGCTTGGGGTCCTGTGTGGGGCAGAATCACTCAGTGGACAACAGGGGCTCTGGAACCAGCTGCCTGGGTTCCAATTCTGTCTTTGTTATTTACCAGCTGTGTTGGACACGCACTTAATCCCTTTGACCTTTGGGTTCTTTATGTGTAAGATAGGGATGGTAAGTGGATCTGCCTCACGGGGGGCGGGGGGGGTTTCTATGTGGATTAAATGGGTTAATCCATATAAAGGGCTTAGAATAACACCTGGCACATGGTAAATGCCCAGTAAGTATCAGCCATTATTATTGGCTAAACCTGCCATACTTCAGAGACAGCAGCTTGTTAAAAATCAACACTACTAATTCAAAGTAATACTTTCTCATTCTAATATTATGTGAAAAGGTGTAGAGATTTTAGATGTAATCATACTGTTTAATTTTACAAAAGTCCCAATTGAAATGTTGGGCACAATCCTTCCCATCTGGGCAGAGTTAAATTATTTTTCCAAGTAATACTAAATACAGTGCACTCGGGTGATGATTTATATTTGATGATGACATAGTGTTCTCAGGATCATCAATATTTTACTCTTGTACACAATTAAAATCTTCCTATGTGTAGCATTTAAAAAATCTATCTCTCGGCCGGGGGTGGTTGCTCACGCCTGTAATCCTACCATTCTGGGAGGCTGAGGTGGGAGAATTGCCTGTGCTCAGGAGTTTGAGACCAGCCTGAGCAAGAGCGAGACCCCGTCTCTATTAAAAATAGAAAACATTAGTCAGGCATGGTGGCGCGTGCCTGTAGTCCCAGCTACCCGGGAGGCTGAGGCAAGAGGATCACTTGAGCCGAGGAGTTTGAGGTTGCTGTGAGCTAGGCTGACGCCACAGCACTCTAGCCCAGGCAAGAGAGTGAGAGTCTGTCTCAAAAAAAAAAAAAAAAAAAAATCTGTCTCTCCCTTTTATTTAAAAATTTCCCTTTGAGTTAGAAATAAAGTGAAATGTTTATGAGAACAGTCTTTCTAGAAAACATACTCAAATTTTCCTTCCAATTTCGGATTTATAATAATTCTTTCCTTTACAAATATTTTAATTCTCTAAGACTCCTGTTTCCACTACCTACCCTCACGCTTGTATATGGATTAGCAGTGGAAAAACTCCTGAAGTTTCATTAAAGAACCACAAACTGAGGAATGTTGCTGTAGGACTCTCTAGTAAACCCAATCCTGACTGGGGAGGCCCTAGAACAGTGTTGTTTTTATGTAATATATATATATGTATTTTTGCTTTGAGACAGGGTCTCGCTCTGTTGTCTAGGCTGGAGTGCAGTGGCGTCATCACAGCTCACCGTAGCCTCAAACTCCTGGGCTCAAGGGATGCTCCTGCCTTGGCTTCTGACAGTGCTGGGATTACAGGTGTCAGCCACCACACCCAGTCTGTGTAATTTTAAATCCTCTAATAGCCACATTTTAAAAAAGAAACAGGTAATATTCATTTTAAATAAGTATATTTTATTTAATCCATGATATCTAAAATATCATTTCAATATATAATCATAATAAATAAATATTTTTTAATAAATAATATTAAAGTGTTATTTTGAATTTGTTTTTTCATATTAAGTCTTCCAAATCTGGAGCATATTTTACACATCTCAACATGCACATAGCGCATGTCAATTTGGACCAGTTACATTTCAAGTGCTCAACAGCCACATGTGGCTAATGGCTATTATTCTGGACAGCACATCCCTAAAAGACGATAATTCCAAGAGTTATCCTATGAGTGAGGAATGCAGAACAAAATAAGGAAACCAGAAAAGAATAACAGAGAGGAGAAACTCGAAAGGATAGTAGAGAGTTTAAAAGACAGGTAAAAAAAAATACTAATTTACCTCTCTGTCCAAGGTAATACTGGTTGTGTAAATCTCTCCTGTATCTTTATTTAGGTAGAACACTGGAGGATAAGCTGGTTCCTGAGACACAATTCTATAGGAAATCTTAGAATTCATAGTATTGGGCTCATCTGCGTCTGTTGCATTGATTTTCATCACAAGCGTATCTGGCATTAGAAATAAAGGCGTCCAAGATGAAACTCAACTTTAAGTACACCTATATAAGTTATTATTTTATTAATAATTTTAGCTTGCTCCAAAAAAGGATTTCAAGTGCTTATCAAAATCACATGCATTTTTATCATGACAAAAAAATTCAACTAGATGAGGAAGTAAGAGTGAATGGTGTACAGAAGCAGGAAAAACAAGATGAGGGCAAGGCCAAGGTTAGGGTGAAGTCCTGAGAAATTGCTATAGGAGGGCCATAAATTTGTTTATAATAGTACTGGTGCCAACACAAAGAAACATGAGCAGATACATGATCCTGACATTTAAGATATAAACAAATCAAGAGAAGCATAACTATTCTTTATATTATGATTGAAATCTCTCCCTTGAGTCCTAATAGAGTATTGCACTAAACAATGTTGTCTATACATCTTACAGTAAAAACAATATAAGTCAGAGGTCAGTAAACTACAGTCAGAAGGCCAAAGGCGGCCAGCCACCTGTTCTTGTAAATAAAGTTCTATTGGAACACAGCCAGGCTCATTTGTTTACATACTGTTTATGGCTGCTTTCCTGCTACAGGGCAGAGTTGAATAGTTGCGACAGAGACCTTATCTGTCTTATCAATCTACCATATCTGTTCTGAGGATAAAAAAGATGGCATGTAAAGTCCTTTGAACTTATAAGAAAAGCAGTTCTGAACCTACAGCAATAGGCTTATTATTATTTGTTCTGTGGGTAATACTCAGCTTCCATTAAGATGTGGGATTTAGTGTTCATTTACACAGTGGGGATAAAATGACCTTGGGTGTTTATTCATAAATAAATAATAGGCTCTTACGTGCTGCACTCAACTCTTCAACAGACCCAACAAAGACGTCCTGTGTGAACACTGGCTCATTGTCATTGATATCAAGAACTCTAACGCGTAGTTCTATCGGTTTCTCTACTTCTCCTCCTTTCTCATCCAAAGCATGACCTACTAACTGAAATCGTGACACAAAGAATAAATAAGATTAGATTTAAGCTTATGTAATTGAATTACCACACTATCAAAAAATCATAAAACAAATCATACCTATTACCAAAGAAAAACTATAAACTAATAAATATAAAATCATTCTTACCAGAAAATATGGTGTTTCTTCTCGATCAAGGATGCTGGTAACATTCAATTCTCCGGTGTCTTTATTAAAGACAAATACACCAAAAGGCGGCTCTGTAATCCCTTGTCCAGTATATCTGTATGTAACTTTTATTCCTTTTTCTTCTGCAATATCTGAGTGTATCTAACATAAAAACAACAGAGGAATGTTTCAGGTTGAATTCTCTATAATTTACTGCTCTTGATCTCAGCGAAAAGGCTCAGAAGTGATTCTCTGTAATTTACAGGTAAATGTTTTTAATGGACAATTTCCCTTTAGTTGTCAGGATGTCGATGGAGGGAGACAGCTTAGCACAAGGGCTCACGAACGCATGTGCTGGTGTCAGAGAACCTGGGTTTTTGTCCCGCCTCAGCCACGCACTCGTTATGCGATACTGAGTCAGTTAGTAAACTGTTCTGTGCTTCAGTTTCCTTATCTGTAAAATGGAGAAGATACTACTACCTACTTTCTAGCGTTGCTGTGAAATTAAGATACAGTGAGGTACATTTTGGGGGAAGGGAGTAGATTTTAAATTTAGTATATAAGGTAAAAAATGCAGAGTGAAAATCACCTCCATAAATCCATCCAATGGTCTGGAAAGTATGAATAAGGCTTCTTTCCACAGAAGGATTCAGATAGTCAAGTGCCTTCTCTGATCGGAAGGCTTTAGCAAATTAATAATATTTCCAACCTGCTGGATCTTCTGCAGTTATCCTCTTTATCCTCCATCAACAATTTGACTCATGTCTCTAATTCTTCACTAGTAAATGTTTCTCTGTGGCCCCTGTTGGTTCTTCCATTTCTTCCTTCAGATATCACTGAAACCATCACTACCTACCTGCTGGCCAGTTCTAACTTCAGAATTAGTCACACATTATTCCTATTGGTTTTCAATCACTGGGGCTGAGGCTGCTGCTGGGAAAAACTGAGGGAACAGCAGACAGGGCCTCTGAACTCCTGCTTGGCCAGCTCTGCACCCTGGAGTGGAATGGTGAATTCGGGCAGCCACATGGTTACGTTTCACTGAGTTTCTATGTCTCTTTTTTTGTCAAATGCATGCATACGTATGCATGTGTATTTATAAAGAATATTCTAGATCTTTATGTATTGATTTGTATTATATAATTCTACTTATGTTAGAAATAAAACAAAAACTGTGGACAGAACTGTTGGTTCGTGTGTATATATATATGTGTGTGTGCAAGTAAAGAGTAAGTAAATAATACACATACATTTCATAAGATCTCGAAGATACTAAACTGTTGACAATATTGCCTCTAGGTAGGGAATTCGGGGAGTTGGGAAATTTAACAAGATCTTTTGCTTTTTTTTGCAAATTTTACTCTTGATAACTTGTATAATTAAAATTAATAAGAATAACAGCTAACACTTGTTAAACTCTAAGGAATCAATCTATTAATATCTTATGGAAATCTATTGAAAGAATGTGTGAATGGCTCAGATATCTCAAAAAAGCAAGCCAAAACAAAACAAACACTGCAGTTACTTATATACATACTATTATGTAAAGCCATACTTAAAAATTCCGGATTTTAGAAGGCTTTTGGGAAAACAGCACGTTGCTGGAAAAGAAAATTGTCTTGTCTTCCATAGCTGCTATTTCTTTTAAAAGAGCTCTTCACATATGATCTTAAGAGACTGGAAAGATGACACGAACAAGTGTTCATTCCCACAAATGTTTATCAAGCATCTTGTGCATGTTGGCACCATTCAGGGTCTGAGCTATGAGTCCTGAGGACTAACCCCTGCCCTCAAAGAGCTTATACTCTACTGAGGGGGAAAGAATAAGCCAGTGATGTAAGACATGATTTGTAGTAGTCGAATATGCTCTAAAGAAACGGTGTAAGAGGAGAGAGAGAAGTGGGGGTAAGACAGGGAGGAGGTGACACTTGTGCAGAAGCTTGGTGATGGGACATACTGCAGATATCTGTGAGATAGTATTTCAGGCAGAGGGAACAGCAAGTGCAAAGAGTGGGTGGCTGCAAGGAGCTTGTGGTTAGTTTCTGGGATGTGGCAGACTAAAGGACAGAGAGTAATAGGTGCCAAGGTCAGAGAGGAGGCCAAGGCCAACTGATCATATGGGCTCCTACAGACCAGAGTAAGGAGTTTATTTCTTCCATTATACTGGGAAGCTACCGAAAGGGTCTCACCAAGGGGTGAACACACTTTGATCTGTCTTTTCACATGATCACTGTGGCTACTTTCTGCAGAGTGGACTCTGTGTGTGGTTTTGGTGGGGGAATTGGCAAGAGTGAAAGCAGGAGACAAGGTAGGGGGCTCTTTTGGTAATAAATGCAGGTCAGAGATGACAGTGACTTGAACTAGGGCAGCGGTAATGGAGTTGAAAGGAAGTGGGCAGATTTGGAATATGTTTTGGTGTAGAATAATCTCTGCTACATTTTCAGTTTGAAAAATCGGATAGATTTAGTGCCATTTACTGAAATGGTTAGAATTTATGGGCGGCAGCTTTAGGGAAAAACAATGAAGAGTTCAGGTTTATACATACTAACTTTGAGATACAAAGTAGTAGAATTACCATACAATTTATCAAAAAGTTAGACACTTAGAGAGTGAAAGCATAGATACTAATTATTAAGCCAGGACAACAAGGACTGTCCCGGGCAAATGAGGACATACAATCATCCTACCTATTATGAGACATCAGTTCAGTTTCAAAATGACATTTTATGACAATATCCTCTTTTGAGCATTGTAACACTGTGTTAAACAAAGATTAAAGTAGTACTAGATCCCTGGACTCTTGGTTGAAGCAAAACTCAAAGTTATATATATTTTCTGCTGCATCTTCCAGAGTGGGAAAGAGGATTTTAATGTTGGTACTTTCTGGTAAAAAGTAAGCTCTGCTAATTTTCAAATGCATCCTGAATATTTAAAAATTTAGTAAGTACAACACATAATTTTCCTTAACTTTTATAGTAAACATAAAAGTCCTTTCACATTGTACGTTAATCACATGCATGTATTTCACATTCCTCTTTAGAAGGTACCTTGGCAATTGGATTCTTTTTGGACAGATCTTCTCCTTCCCGAAGTGCCACCGGCGCGGTGATCCAGGCCCGCTTTTGCCGCACTAAGTGAGTATGTTTATTAAGTGACTTATTTTCATTTCTTGTGTTTACGGCCTACAACAACAAAACATTGCCCAAAAAATTATTGTGCATCATAAATATAAAATTAGTATGGTATGCTATAATCTGTTAAACTTTAAAAATAGTGCAAATTTTAAGGTAGGTTTCGTGTTTCTAATCAGGCTTCATTTTCAAAGAGGAAAATATGTATATTCTAGCACATTCTATAGGTGTTCAAGAGATTGTCTCCAAACCAGTAAAGCAGTAGGGTTTTGTTTTTAATAGTAAGAAAAGGTTTCCCAGGGTGAAGAGTTCAAAAGACTCAAGAGTAATTTAGTGGCCTTATAAATTGACAAATTAAAAATAACAGACCATGTCAAAATTTTTTTTTATTACTAAATGAAAATGAAATTTCATTTTTCTACACTTGATCTTAGCCAAAAGGCTGAGAAGCGAAGAAATTTCATATTTCTGTGGTGGTTTCTGGTTTAAAAATAAATTGTCAGATGTTTTAAGGCTAAATCTTAGTAATCTATTTGATATAAATTTGACTAAAACTACTAAAACTGCCAGTTAATAAATGTACTGTTTTCAGGATTGGGTAAAGAATTGAATTTACCATCTCCTATTTATAGAAACTTGTGGAAACTATTCTAAAAATTGTCAGTTGGGTTGTATAGATAAATATGTATTTTATCCAAGGAAAATTTCAATACAGCTGACCTAGTATCTTAAGATCAGAAATGATTATTATACTAGGTTTATTTCATTATTTTATTCATTTTGTTCTTTACATAACATGTATTTTTAAATTTCAGAATATTTACATAGGTAATCCCTAGGTTATTAATTTTTTTCCTTTGCTTTCTTTTTTTTATTAAGAGATGGGGTCTCACTATGTTGGCCAGGCTGGAATGCAGTGGCTATACACAGGTTCGATCATAGTGCACTATAGCCTCGAACTCCTGGGCTCAAGCAAGCCTCCTGCCTCAGCCTCCCAAGTAGCTGGGACTGTACGTGCATGCCATCATGCCCAGCATCTTTGTTTTTATTTGAAAAACTTCTTCTATAACTTTAAATAAATTTAAATTATATAACAAAATATTACAAATAACATTAAAATTTATGATGTAAAAATATAAAACTTCCTTCTACTTTTTCACTCATGCTTCACAGAATATTCACTGTTAACAGCTTGATGGATATCTTTTCTGATCTTATCATACAGTTGCACATGTATACACACATGTATAAAGATCTTTTTCCTATAAAAATGGACTTACATTATATATCTTGTTATGTCTGCTCCTTGATTTTTCATTCAGCACCTCATCATGGACATTCTTTCCTATACTCTAAATTGTTTTAACATTGCCCTATTGGTGAATATTTAGGCTGTCAAAAATGCTGCATGGACATCCATGGATATATTTCTCTGCACCTGTTTGAATGGGAACAGCTGGGTCTAAGGCAATGTGTGTTTTTAATCTGGTAAAGCACAATCTGTCCACCATGAAATTAAGCCCCTGAGTCCAAATTATAGAAATAATCCCCTTGGTTCCTTACCTCAAAGTGAAGTCCATTTCCAAAGTTAAAGCAGATCTGTAAAATAAAATTATTTGATATTTAATACAACTTATACAATTCAGCTAAAAATCATTGTTAATGAATAACCTCCCATCTTGAATATTACAGACATTAAAAAAAAAGGTTTAGGCCGGGCACGGTGGCTCACGCCTGTAATCCTAGCACTCTGGGAGGCCCAGGCAGGAGGATTGCTTGAGCTCAGGAGTTCAGGACCAACCTGAGCAAGAGCGAGACTCTGTCTCTACTAAAAATAGAAAAAATTAGCTGGGCATGGTGGCACACGCCTGTAGTCCCAGCTACTCGGGAGGCTGAGGCAGAAGGATCGCTTGAGCCTAGGAGTTTGAGGTTGCTGTGAGCCAGGCTGACGCCACGGCACTCTAGCCTGGGCAAGAAAGTGAGACTGTCTCAAAAAAATAAAAATTAAAGAATTAAAAAAAAAAGGTTTAACCACCACTATCCTTTGTCAAAAGGAAACAAATTTTAATTTTCCTCTTTGTCTTCTCTTAGTGACCAGGGCCAGAGAAGGAATCCTGCATTCTCCTTGATCCAAAAGGAGTTTTCTTCCAGAAAACAACTAATATTTTAAAAAACAAACAAAATAATCTGCCTCGTGAAATCCTAGCCATTCCTCAAAACTTTTCTCCTCACCCTACGGTTTTATCTTGTGTTGTCCAGGACCCACTTACCTTTCCTCAAGGCCGCTGGTATGAGATGTGTCCCCCTTCCTGCCAAGCTAATGCTCACCATCCCTGTGGGGTCACATGTGCACGACCGCAAAATGGTAGAGAAGCCAAAATGAAACCATAACACCTTTCTTTAAGTGACAGAATTGGTGAAATCTGGAGCTACTCAACATCTTACATTATTGTTTTTCCTAAACCTACTTTTAGTTGGGTTTTGTTACTTGCATGTGAAAGCAACCTACCTGATACACCCATTTTGCAGGGCTGTTGTGCAAATTAAATACACGAAATGTAACTACTACAGTGACTGCCACTCGATAGAGAGACCTTAGGATGGCATTCCTCAGTTCTGTTTTGCATGTTCTTTGTCTTAAAATTTCTGCAATTTGGATTTATTCATACCCTCAATATTCTGAGCTTCTATGATAAATAACACAATGCTCTTACCCTATTGGATTCTTACGTACCGGGGAGACAGACAAAAGCAGGTTGCAATAAGAGCTATAAAGAAAATCAAAGCGGAGACAGGATGTTAGAGAGTGATTTAGGACTATGGGGGGACTCTCAGCTGGGGGTGCACCTGTACAGAGACCTGAATGGAATGAGGGAGCCAGTCAGGCAGAGGGAACGACCTGGCTATGAGGTGGGGAAAGATATTGGTGCTATCAAGGTTGGTGTGGCCAGAGGGGTGAATCAGTGAAGATGACATCAGAGCGAAAGTCCAGGACCTGGTCAGGGAGAGGACTTTGTATTTTATCTGGTATAAGAAGAAGTCATTGGAAACTTTTAAGCTTGGAAGGGATACAAAACCAATTAATGTTTGAAAAAGGTCATTCTGGCTTCCGTATGGAGAATGGACCTTACGGGGGCAAGAACAAATGTGTGGAGACCAGGTAGCAGTCACTGTATCATTGCAGTAGTCCAGGCATTAGATAACTCCAGCTTGCACCCTGGGGGTTGCAGTAAACATGACAGCAAGTGGACACACTTACTGTATATTTTGGAGGCAGAGGCAACAGACCCTGTGGATGAAATGAATGAGGGAAAGAATAGTCAAGATGCCGCTTAGAAGTTTGACCCGAGTACCTGAGGAGAGAGACTGGGTGGGAAATAAGCTGCAGGAGCAGGAAAGGGGGGTGGTGTGGAGGGAGGGGTGAGATGGGAGGCAAGAGCTGTTTTTATGTGTCCTGTGTGAATGGCCTATTGGATATAAGAGATTGGAGCTCAGAAAAGAGGTTATACCTGGAGATAAAAATTTGGGAGTCATCAGTGGGTTTTAGCGAGGGAACTGGGATGCATGTTAGAGGCTTTGTACATCTTTAATGTAGTGTTTCTTTTTTCTCTCCAAGAGCTGTTATTCAATTGATGTGTATCTAAGGAGCCCAGGTAAAACTGGCAAAGCTACTCTGTGCTGTCAGAAGTCAGGACCGTGGCCACCTATGGGGGTGGTGGGGACTGAAGGGTGTTTCTTGATCTGGTTGCTGGTGACATGACATTTTCAGTTTGTGAAGATTCAGTGCACTCGTGATACGTGCAATTTTCCGTATGTTAAACTAAAAACTTAAAAAAATGTTCATCTTAAAATCGAGGACCTCTAGGAATCTAAGTAACACAGTTCTATTTGCATTTTTACAGCACCATTGCAGTAGCCTGTTTTTAATAAGGAATGGTGGCAGGAGCAGGGCAAAATCGCCCATAGTTGAGAACCACTGGTCTAAAGAGTGTTCTGTGAGCTACAGCGTCCTATGGAAACAGATCCAAATTATTTACTTCAGAAAGGAGTAAAGATGATAACCATTTCCTTAGTCAAATAAACAGTGCCACAGGTGACAAGGTGTTGGCGCAATTCTCTTGAGCTGTTTTGTACAATGAATGTGGAGCAAATGTGTCTGTCCATCATTTCTCCCTCCACTGGGAGGAATGTCTCCAGACATTTTTGGTTCTCAAACCAGGGTTGAGGTGGGGGATGGGGGCAGAGATGAGCGCTACTGGCACCTTGTGGGTAGAGACCAGAGACATTGCCAAACATTCTACAATGCACAGGACAGCCCCTACAACTAAGCATTATCTGGCTCCAAATGGCAAAGTGCTGACGTTAAGACATCTTGACCACATTTCTCTGATTGGAAATTATTGTAATAACCAGGGTCAGGACGGTCATGCAAGTTCCAGAAGACCATGGAGATCACGCATGTTTCCCAATCGGTAGTACATACAGGCAACACGAACAGGCAACAAGTTGACATTCTCTGCCTGCGGTCCTCCACTCCCGCTCCCTGGCACTTCCCTTTGGACATGTCCACTCTGTGAGGCTGAGTGACCTCCTATGGGGATGTTGTAAAGACATTTCAAGCATTGGTAGGGTGTCTGGACAAGATGACCGTTATGGTTTTTTTCCAAACACTAAACCTGTAACTCCTTTTTTCTCACCAGGAACTTGGTGACAGAAAAATGTCGTGTGCAACATGCCTTTCAGACCGAAGAGGAAAAGTAAGCTGTTAGTGCTTGCATTCAGAGAAGTAGTGTTTTCAGATGAACCAGAAGAATCCTTCAAAAGCTTTTCCAATGTACTGAACACTGAAAAAAAAAAAATTATTTCTATCATTGGATCCTGTGCATCTTGTAAAAACTGGGCTTCCTGACAACTGGCAAGAAAAAGATATATATATATTTTTTTTGGCAGAGGCATGAGGGAAGGTCAAACATCACTGTAAAAATACAATCAATCAATGCACTCTTTGTTCTTAAGGTCAGCACTTTTAGAAAGGACTTCCTGTTCTGAAGTCACCTTGATGAGTTTAAACAAGAAGATTCCGGGAGGATTCCTGACTCAGGCTGGCAGCCCCTCTTGGACGGCAGGTTCTCTATCAGAAGGCTTCTCTCTAAAGCAGACAATCTTGAAGCTTTCTTCTGTGGGTCTATGATTCTATGATGAGGTGAGCCCTCAAACTTTAATATCTTAGACTAATAAATGTCTTATTACATACAGATGGGTATAAAGGGAGACCAAGTAGTTTAAAATACTGTTTCAATTTCGAGGCATTATAATGCTTATTTACTTCCATTCAGTCAGAAATAATTTTGTAGAGGAGGTAAGCAGTGTGGTCAATGGACCACCTTCAGGACGCAGAGATGACGTAGTACTTGCCAGTGGTTCTTTAAACTCACGCCCACCTCAGGACCATTACTTTAATATAACACTTGCATTAGTTCTCTTTCTTAAACACCCTTCTGACCAGGCAAAATGTTTTTAAATTCTTTGCTTCTCCCTTTTACTATACAGAAGGCCAAATCAGACATTGCCCTGAGGGTCTCTGGTTTACCCCCAATCCTTTCTTTGCAGCTTTGGCTGAAACAATCCAAAGGAAATAAAATGAGATAAAATAAAGGCAATAGTGCCACTTGTTTATTTCCTTGGGTTACACATCCTGATTTTTCTATTTGTATCAGCAAAGCAGGTCTAGTCCTTAACAGTCTCTGTAGCCACAGAGAAGGTTTTGCCAGGATCTCTGCAGTCGTAGAAACTTACACATTCAGAAGAGTTCAGGTGACCCAGTGCAGTGAGGGTTGACCAGTGATTTTGGTGAGCTGCTCTGATAAACCTGATGTAGGTCAGATTTATGACAGAATTTCACCTACCATACTCTTTTCTTCTTAGTCTTACTTTGGGGAAAGGGGAAGAAAAAGGTAGTCTTTATACAATTTCTTATTTTGTGGTTAAACATCCTAACTTACTAACTAATAAAATCCCAACTTAAAAATGGCCCACTTATATATATATATATATTCTTAGAGCAGCCTCACTCAACAGCTGATTTAAATATATAATTATATTTTTCACAGTTGCTAATTAAAAAAAGCAATAACCAAGGAAAATAATATTTTGAACTCTACTTTTTAAAATTCTGAATTTGAATTTTAGACAGTAGATATGTTAAGTCTGACAGCAATAAAGTACATAATTTATCATAACATTTCATCTGCGCCTCAGACGGTCCAATTAATCTTAATGTAATAAATAGGATTTTAGGTGAGTCACATGAAAGTTAGCTACAAAGAGGAAGACATTTCCTTTGCAAATATTTTACTGACTCACAGAATTTTCAAGTATGGATTTAGCAATGCGAGGCTACACTCAACTTGCTAGATCATGGTGTGAATTCTTATTTCAAGTAAAATTTTGTGTATTCGTGGACAGCTCCTATTTTTTTCCTTGGTATAGACAAATAAACTGAAGGCCATGAAAAGTCAACATTATTTTATTCATTGTCAATTCCCTTGACCCCTAAACCATTAAAAAAAAAAAAAATCAGAGTTGCTAACAAGTAAAATAGGCTTTTTAATATTTAATCTTTTCTACTCCAATTATTTTCTAATCAGCATGTTAACTGTGGTTCTCAAACTTGAGTGGTATCAGAATTGCCTTGATAAAACATAGATTACAGCGCCCCATCCTATTTTTGCTGATTCAGTAGGTTTGGGGTGAGGTCTAAGAATTTGCATTTCTAACAAGTTTCCTGGTGAAGCTGATGGTGCTCAGTCTTGGGATCACACTTTTGAAAACCAGCCTAAAAATCACACTTTATCAAGGGAAAGGGAAGAAGAAGAGAGCAGGATAGTTTATAAACTGGATAATGAGCCCTTAATTACAGAGAGATGTGTGAAAAGACGTATTCTACATCAGGAAATACGGTAACTGTGAGTTATTCCCACCATAAAAAGATTCTTCACTTTACTAAATATTAATCAACTAAAACAGGATTACCTTAAATAATGTTTTCTCCTGGTTTAAGCCTCTTCTTCTAGTTTAAGCTTTACTGATCCTGAACATTTGTCGTTTTAAAAATATTTTACCATTTTATTGGCATGTGTTTTCTGTAACTGCCACAAATCCTTTTAGAATCAGGCGAAAATATAAGTAGATCTGTATACTACATTTCCCGTAACTTGATAGACAAAAATTGGAGGCTATTTCCACTTTTTTGCTGGAATGTATTTCTGACAAGTACACTAAAAAAATAAAATGAAGTAAAACATGTTTTTTTACTGAGATGTTTAAGAAAACCAAGAGCGTCAGATTGTCCTTTTTCACCATTAGGTGGCACTGGGCTGTCAGTAAGGCAAACTTCAGGAACCACCGACAACTGACTTCAAGGTCCAAAGTGAAAACAGGCATTTTCAATTGGCCTCAAATAATTGAAAAGGCAAAACTGAAAACAATACAACTCAAGAGCTTTAGAAAGCTATATGGGTACTTTTGCAGGACTATATCTGGGAAATTGGATAAATCTTAATTTACATTTCTTCATTTTTCCTTTCTAGAATGATTCTAACTTGCCATGAAACTGAACCAATTACCTAGTTCCAGAAGTTCAGACTTACTGATGACTGTAGCTAACTACTGTAAGGGGAACTCATGGTCATGCCTCTGGATTGACAGGTACCTGGTGTCAGGTGAACTTGGATTCTGTTCAGCTTTGCCCATTATTAACTTTCACGAAAATCAGTGAGTGGATACTCAAAAAAAATACCAGGTTCTTTTCCTCACATTCCTCTTTCCCCCACTGTAAGGTCCATGATCATGGGGGACAATTCATGGCCACCTAGATGAGTGTTGGGCATATTTAGTGGAAGTGCAATTTGTGATTGCTGAATGTATAAAAGTTAAATGAAAATTTACTACTTAACCTATCAGGGCATTAACTATTTCTCTTAAATACATGAAATTCAGATTACTATTCCAGTTTTCCCAAACACAGATATTAATACTTTAACTCATATTTTTAAAGAATACTTCTGTGTCCAAGGCATGTAGTTAGTTTATAGATAAAAGATACAAAGATCCTGCTCTGAAGATGCTTATAGTTTAATAGGAGACATAAAGTGTCCATAAATTACTATAAGACTATGCGGATACTGTATTCCCAGGAAGACAATTACTATGAGGTAGTAAACCTTAAATTATGTAACTGACAGCTATAAAGATAGCTCTGGGGAACTCAGAAAAATCAGAAATAACTTCCTTCTGGGGAAATCATGAGAGATTTAGGGAGATGGCGGCAATGAGCTTGGGCCTGGGCTTGGAGAGGGGGCAGAATCTGTGTCTGTGCAGGTAGGAGGAGGAAGCAAAAGGCACCGGTCAGAGACAGCCTGTGCCGGAACATGGAGCTCTGGGGGCCAAGAATGAGAAGTTGTGCAGTCTGCACTCAGACTATATGACACGGGAAGTAGAAAATAAGGAGAGAAAGTTGTGCTGAGGATCTTCACTGGTCTCCCAAGGAGTGTAGTTATTGTCAGGTTCTGATCAGGGAGACTGTGACACTAGTGCTTCTGGAAGATTTTCTGTGCAAGAGAAAAGGCAGGAGACAGTTCGAAGATTAAAGTACAAAGGCAGGGACATGTACCGAGAACCAGCATCAGGGAAACAGCGATGAGACAGATGGGTGGGGGCAGAGTCTTTACGGGGACAAAGCTCGTCCTTGGCAATGCCCTGTATGTGGACCGCAGGGATAGGAGTCAGAGAGTGCAAAAGTTTTAAGTATGAGTGGCTAGAAAGATGGTGGTGGCTAGAAGGATGCGGTTCCCAGAGGACAGGCTGTAGAGATGTTAAGCTTGGATCCCAGGGAAATCCTTTGAGTAGACAGGAGAGACGCCAGACAGTAGACATACCAAGGCAGTGCAGCTCCCTAATGGGCGGGGGTTATGTAACCAGGCCAAGGGGTGCTTCTTAGCACTCACTGGGCCACTGCTCCTATCACCCACCCTCCTCCTCCGCTCCTCCCACTCCTGTCTGATACGTCTCCTGCCTACTCTCCATTGTGCTTGGCCAAAAAAAAAGGGGGGGGGGGAAGGGTGAGAACCGTTGTGGGTTCCTAGAGCTAAAAGGAACCTCAGAATATTGAGGAAGCAAAGGAAGGAGCTAAGTGACAAGAGAGATGAACACTGTCAAAAGATGATGACTGAGCTAGGGGGTTTTGTCCAGTTTCTCAGTTACCACTTCTGGGGTCTAAGGAGAGTAGATCATAAGATGAGGCAGTGGGTAAGGAAAATTTATTATTATTATTGCTATTTTTTCTAGTTTGCATTGTAGAGGACTTGAAAGAGTAGTGGGATAGAGGTGTTTCAGAACTGGGGAAATGAGAACTGTCTCATCTCCTCTCATCTCCATCCAAATCTTCCCCAATCAGCCAGGTAGCAACTGCTTGACTGATGAAAACAATCACAGTAAGGTGTGATTTTGAGCCCAGACCTAGAACTAAGTTTGGCACAGAGTATGTGCTCAATAATATTTGTTGAGTGAATGTATGTATCTAGGCTTAATTAACCCCAGAGCATTTGCCCTTTAAATAAAAAGAGGATAGAAATAAGTAGAATGAATCCCTAATTAGAACCTCTTACTATTTGCCCATCACTGTTTCTAAAAGTACTTTGGATACAAAAATTCTTCATAAGTGGCCAATTCTTCCTGAAGGCTCTGCAGATTATAGGAGGCTGGGATGTTCAGTGCTGGGCTGGTTGTTCCTTCTATAGGCTCCATGGTACTGTTTATTTCTTTACTATTACTTCTCTTAACATTGCCTGTTTGGAAGTTAGCCATTTATTTGTCACACCATTTACTAGACTATAAGCGCTATGAAGGTAGAACACGTCTGGCTTTTTCATAGTCTCCCAGTGAGTAGCCTGCAACAAGCAGGGATTCACCAAATAGTGGTCATATGTGGTTAGTTTCTTTTATTATGGGCATTTCTCATCTCACCATTAGACTATGATGTAAATCCTGGTGTTCCAGCTTTCTTCACCATAATCACCAAGATTTGCATATGATAAAAACTCAATAAATTGTTAATAATTTGAAATTTTTAAAAAAGTACACGGTCATATGTGGTATACCTCCAATACTTTAACTAAACTGACAAGACAATCTTTCATCATATGAAAGACTTGAACGTAAGACCTGAAATTATAAAAATACTAGAAGAAAACTTAGGCAAAACTCTTCTGGACATTGGTCTAGGCAAAGAATTCATGGCTAAGATCTTAAAAGCACAGGCAACAACAACAAAAATAAACAAATGGACTTAATTAAACTGCAAAGCTTCTGCACGACAAAAAAATTAATCAAGAGTGAACAACCTACAAAATGAGAGAAAATATTTGCAAACTATACATCCAACCAGGAACTAATATCCAGAATTTACAAGGAACTGAAATAACTCAAAAAACCCCACAGTTAACTCCATTAAAAAGTGGGCTAACGACAGGAAAGACATTTTTCAAACAAAGACAAATGGCAAACAAGCATTTGAAAAAATGTTCAACATCACTAATCCTTAGAGAAGTGCAAATTAAAACTACAATGAGATTTCATGTTATGCCAAAAGGACAAAAAATAACAGATGTTGGTGAGGATGTGGAGAAAAGGGAACTCTTATACACTGTTGGTGAGAACATAAATTAGCACAACCTTGATGGAAAACAATATGGAAATTTCTCAAAAAACTACAAGTTGAACTGCCACATGATCCAGTAATCCCACTTCTGGGTATCTGCTCAAAGGAAAAGAAATCAATATATAAAAAAAAATACTCGTACTCATATGTTTATCCCAGCACTGTCACAATTGCAAAGATATGGAATCAACCTAAGTATCCATCAGTGGAGGACTGGATAAAGAAAATGTGGTATAGATACACTATGGAATAGTATTCAGCTGCAAAAAAAAAAAAAAAAAATGAAATCATGTCTTTTGCAGCAACATGGATGGAACTGGAGGCCGTCATCTTAAGTGAAACTCAGACACAGAAAGACAAATACCCATGGTCTCGCTCATAAGTGGGAGCTAAATAATGTGTACACACAGAAGCAGAGTCTGGAACGACGGAGACTTCGAGGAGTGGGGTGGGTGAGAAGGGGTTGGAGGATAGGAGGTTGCTTGGTGGGTATAATGTGCATTGCTTCAGTGACGGATGCACTGAAGGCCCTGACTTCACCACAGTGCAATAATATATCAATGTAACAAAACTGCACTTATACCCCATGAATATATACAGATTAAAAAATGGGAAAAATATACCAATTTGTGATACAGCAATATCATGCACGTCATTAACACATTAAAGATCTAGTAGAAAATCTATTAGTGATTTAGTGATGTTCAGAATAAATGGTATATTGAGATCACTGTAATATGATGTAAAAATATTTGTGGATTCTACTGTGACAAAGTGCTTACACTATGGCAGCGTCTTTCCTACACTCAATTTAAAGAAATACTAAATGTCAGGTAGAGGTTAGTGAAAAAAATCTATGTAATTAATTCCCCACCATCTCTAGGAACTCTCTGAATTCTATCTACAGACCATTTGAGAGTTAATTGATCCCAGATAAAGAACTCCTAAAGAGGAAAGATTCTTTGGTTTAATTCAGAAAATTGTCTCTTTTTTTCATTTTGATACATTTGGCCTAAATGTGTTAAAGCTATGTGGGTGACACTCAGGTTACCTTCTGGTGTGCCTCCCTGTACTGCAAAGGAAAGCTAAAGACCACACATCATACACTCCCTTGCAGGCTCAGTTCTGAATGTGATTTGGGTTCAATCAATATGTAGGTGACATCTGAAAGAAGGAAGTGAAGCAGAAGCTCTGTGCCTGCTGTTTTTGCTGGCAAGCACAGTCATGGATGTAGTTGGGTTTTTTGCAGCAGTCTTATTATGGCTCTAGTATCCTAGATTCTTGAGTGCCAAGAGGCAAGTTACAGACATGCTGTTATGCATCCTAGCAGGTGTGGCATGGGTCTGGAACTGGCCACAAAAGTAGCATCCTGATCACAGCAGGTTCCAGACTGTGGGAGCAGCAGTGTGGTTTCCGGTTCCTGATCCCAGGAGAGGCAGCAGCTCCCTAAATGGTTGGGTTCTGCTGGGTGGTTTTGAAGTCGTTACTGACAGTTCGAACTGCAGTCTGTTTTCTCAATCCTTCTTACACTTACGTAGTCAACTTAATTCCCTGAAATTCCCCAAATCTTCTGCTTTAACTAGCTAGAGTAAATTCTGTTATCTGCAACTGATCTCCGACCCAACAGACTACAATTTATATCCCTTCCTATAAAGGACTTGTTTCCTCAGGAACTACTTCTGTCAGATGAGTGCTTTCCATTTTTTACCAAAAGACTACACTTCTAACTTCAAACATATTGGGGGTGAAATGCTGAACTGCTCACTGTTCTTTGAGCAAAAACAAACACACTCAAATTTATATTACAAAAAGTTTAATAGAAAATATATAGAATAATCGAAGAATTTTGCTCCTATTCAGATGGCAATAGTCACTATTTAAAGCAGCAGTCTATTACTGCCCAATAAAGTATCAAATTGCTAAAGTGAAAAATATTCCTAAATCGTCAACCTGTTTCTCTGTGAGTATACCAATTGGCCTAATTGCTATACCATTTGAAGATTAAAGGTAATTTCTTTTCTTATATGGAAGGAATTTAATATTTAACCCTCACAGTGAGCCAGGTGTTACCGTCAGCTTGGAATTCTCCTTAACCAGGAAGAATCAGGGAGAAGGGATTAGTTGCTTTGCTGTTCTGGAGGCCAAAAACAAAGCCCCAAATCATGTCTTAGGAAAAGTTTTTTGTTGTTTTTTTTTTTTGAGACAGAGTCTCACTGTGTTGCCCCGGCTAGAGTGCCGTGGCATCAGCCTAGCTCACAGCAACCTCACACTCCTGGGCTCAAGCAATCCTTTTGCCTCAGCCTCCCAAGCAGCTGGGACTACAGGCATGCGCCACCATGCCCAGCTAATTTTTTTCTATATATTTGTTTTTTAGTTGGCTGATTAATTTGTTTCTATTTATAGGGTCTTGCTCTTGCTCAGGCTGGTTTCCTTCTCCTGACCTTGAGCGATCCTCCCGCCTCCGCCTCCCAGAGTGCTAGGATGTGGCCAGGAGAGTTTTATTAAAGGCTGGGTATGGTGGCTCACATCTGTAATCCTAGCACTCTGGGAGGCCAAGGAGGGAGGATTGCTTGAGGTCAGGAGTTCAAGATCAGCCTGAGCAAGAGCAACACCCCGTCTCTACTAAAAACAGAAAAAAATTTGCCAGGTGTGGTGGCACACAACTGTAGTCCCAGCTACTTAGGAGGCTGAGGCAGGAAGATGGCTTGAGCCCAGAAGTCTGAGGTTGCAGTGAGCTATGATGATGCCACTGCACTGCAGCCGGAGAAAACCACCAATACTATGTATCAAAAAAAAAAAAAAAAAAAAAAAAAGTTTTTATTAACAAAATGGATTTGCATGGGCAAAATGAAATGGATAAATAGAGCATGAAAAAGAACTGTGTGCCAAAGGTCTAGAGGTCCTAATTATCATGCTGTTCCAAATGGAGAGTTCACTGAAATCTCTGGATTGGATTTAGCCATGCT
>CAUYRT010066341.1:0-31609 GCA_963574885.1 Lepilemur ruficaudatus
ACTTGTGTTAAAACTAATAATATTTCCTCTTTCCCAATCTTTTCCAGAATATATCTGGGTAAAGTGTCGGGCAGATGTGACGGGGGAGGAGGGGATGGGTATATACATACATAATGAGTGTGATGCGCACCATCTGGGGGATGGACACGCTTGAAACTCTGACTCCCGGGGGGAAGTGGGGGAAAGGCAACACACGTAACCTAAACATTTGTACCCCCATAATATGCTGAAATAAAAAAAAAAGAGGCCTAAGTGAAAGAGGAACAGGAATAACTGTCATCCTAATTAGCCTTCATAAAACCCTGTTTGGTATTGAGGACTGAACTCTAATCTTTCTCTTTGCCCAAAAAATTCCTTTCTAAGGGGGCCTGGTGAGTCATGCCTACAAATGATAAAATCTCAGTAAACAGGTTTTTATGATGTGATTTACTTCTTGACCTGATTCCGATATAGCATCACATGAAGGATAGAAGACCCTTATCTTAACGCAAGCATTTCTTTCTGCTAACTCCTGGTCTTTGGACAAAGCCCAACTCTTTCAGCCAATTGTCGACTAAAGAATCCCTAAATCCACCTATGACTTGTAAGCCTCCATTTGGAGATATCCTGCCTTTTTGGACCAAACCAATGTATGCCTGCCATGTGTTGATTTATGGCTTTACCTGTAATCCTTGTCTCCCTAAAATGTATAAAAACAAACTGTAACCCAGCCATAGTAAGTCCACTTGCTCAAGGATTTTTGGGCGTGGTTCCAGGCCATGGTCCTCAAATTTGGCTCAGAATAAACCTCCTTAAATTATTTTACAGAGTTTGTCTTCTTTTCTTTTGACAGTATAGTACCCCAAAATGGAGATAGCAATTATCAGACTGGGAAACAAATCTTTTGCAAAACCAATTAGCTTCCAATGTGTTGCTTTCATCAAAATGACAGCAAGGCCTTTTCATTATTGATTATTGTTATTTTTTGCCAAACAACTCAGATGGAGTTCAAAGAATTCAGTGACATGGATATCCAAAGCTCCTTCCATTTCTAGCTATTTATTTATATGAACAAGATTTCTCAAGATTTAAATCTATAAAAATGAAAAATAGCAATGGAATTGATGCCAAACTCTGTCTCACTCTATCAGTAAATAATGATCATCCATGTATATGCAAAGTATTATTTTTTTATAGGGACAGGGACAGGAACATCAATCACATTAAATGATCCATTTCCATTAACATTATACTTTAATATATAATAGTATAACAATTTATAATATATTTATATTGTTTTGATCAATTACATACTACTACTATTAACCATAACAATAACTCTCAATGAGGAATTTTTTAAACATTAAATACTAAGACTTAGACCTCAGAAAATTTTGGAAACAAATTTCAATTTAGATACATATTTTGATTGCAAGAATGTATAATAGAATCATCAGTAAAAGACTATCAAGCCAAAAAGATATATTGGAATAAAATTTTGTCAGAGAAGTGAAATGGAAACACAAGATCAAAGAATAAAATATTGTAGAATCCCCAACTATTAAAACAGAGTTTGTTTGTGGATCATGATAAATTTGAAATGTCAACTTAAAAATATGTGTATGAGGCCAGGCGTGGTGGCTCATGCCTGTAATCCTAGCACTCTGGGAGGCCGAGGCGGGAGGATTGCTCAAGGTCAGGAGTTTGAAACCAGCCTGAGCAAGAGCGAGACCCCATCTCTACTAAAAATAGAATGAAATTAATTGGCCAACTAAAAATATATAGGAAAAATTAGCCAGGCATGGTGGTACATGCCTGTAGTCCCAGCTACTTGGGAGGCTGAGCCAGGAGGATTGCTTGAGCCAGGAGTTTGAGGTTGCTGTGAGCTAGGCTGATGCCACGGCACTCTACAGCCCGGGCAACAGAGTGAGACTCTGTCTCAAAAAAAAAAAAAATGTGTATGATATTTTTATTTTATTTATTTATTTTTATCTTTCTAGGCACAGAAATATTGGTGAAATGTGGGATGTTTTTAAATATTAAACATTTAAGAATTATGTTAAGAGGCTTATGTGCAAAAATATTTGAAGCAACTATCACTCTAGTTGCTCATCTATAATTGAATGTTAGACCAGTCTGAGAATGTAAACATGTTATTCAAACTTTTAAGGTCCAGAGAGGTAGCCGAGATTCAGAGAGGTCAAATGGCTTGCGTGAGTGCACACTGCAATGCAGCTATGGAGGAAGTTTGTGTCAGGATCTTTTCAGATCTCGTGGTCCTTGCACATGCTGTCTGTCCCCAGTCACTTTGCCAGGCTCACTCCTACACATGCTTTGGATCACTGCTCAGACTTACTCTTCTCCTCTGCTCCCCACCTGCTCCCAAGCCCGTGTCAAATGCTGTTCCAACGAGTTCTTACCTCTGTGCTGCTTTGTCACAGAACCCTCAGACCACAATCGCCATTGTCTATTGCCTTGTCTGCTGCCCCTAGATCACAGGCCTCCTGAGGCAGGAACTGCTGGCACACTGCTCACTGGGTATTTCTCAAGCCAAGTGCACAGCTGGCTGCTCAGGGTGTACAAGATATTTGTTAAATGAATGAGCGAACCAACCAATGCATGGATTTTATTTTTAATTAAAGATCTTACAGTCAGGGCGAAAATGTGGAGTACAACTGTCCTGGAACCTGCAGGACTCACTTCCATTATCCACGGACGGCAACCACCGCATTTCCCAGGTGATGGCGTCCAATCCGTCAGTGAATGCTGCAAGTGACTAAACGTGAAGAAGAGGCCAAGAGTCCGTGAAAGAGGTTCAGAGACTTTCCCATGGCGCCAGCTCCACGATCTGTCACTCCCCCACTGTTCCTTTCTTCACTTCTCCCAGCAACCCAGGCCTGTCTCAGTTTTGGCCTTGGCTGGCAGATCCTGAGCACTCTCCCTCCATCTGGAGTCCATTAGGAGCATCTCTGCCAGCACGCTGAGCCTTCCAGCGGCGATCCACATGTGTGCGAAGGGGGAGACACTTGCCAAGTGCCCATGCCCCACAACCATTTGATACACGCTCAGGTGAAGCTCCCAACAGGCTTTCAGCTCATTTCCACTAGGGCTTCCAGGCCTTAAGGCCCAAGGAGGATCTGCAACAAACTGAAAAGAAGACTAAAAATTCTAGAACAGTTGGGGAAAAAAAATCAATGTCTTTAATTACTTGCTTTGCTTTCACTTTTTTCAATTTTCATCTTATTATTTAATTTTACTTCCACGTTGATGGATGTATCCCCTTTAGCTGAGTGACCTATGAGAACTGCAACCAACATGCTTTCCCACATCTGTGCTCAACATTTCTGGGACCAAACAGACTTTCCTATTTTATTGATAAACAATACTGTGTCAGGCAAAAACATTTTAGAAACTTGCTGCAGGGAATATTCGGTTTTGGAACATAAGATGATGAACCAATAAAATAGTTTACTAAACAAAACTATTATAATAATTTATTCATTAAGACTCACTTCACGACCTCCCCTCCTTGGCCTCATTAATCCAAAGTGAACTCATCATCAACTCTGCCCAATATCAACTGGTTCCTTGCCTCTCGGGATGTGCAATAAAGTCACCCGGTCCAGGTTCTACAACCCAGCAACATCCCACCACTTCCGAGATACTGCTAAGTCTCTGTCAAGACGATATTTTCCATTACTGCAACAAATCTAATAAACTTAGTTTCTTTCGAGTAAGTATTTCTGCAGGAGGAGTCAATATCTGGGAGCCCCACGAAGAAACTAAGGTGATCATTAGATTGCAGTTGAGAAGAAATGACAGAGCAAAACGTAAGAGCTCTAGTAACATCATCAGGCCAAGCCCGTTTTGTGACCAGAAGTATTCCTGAAAAATGCTTTCTATTGCCGAGTCAAGCTAAGCAACAAAAAGAAAGCCTTTTTGAATCATTACCTGAAAGTAAGAATTTAATAAAATGTAAGCCCAACCCAAGCACTTGGAACTTATCCTTTCATAGATATCTATTTACAAAACTATTTGTACAGTAAGTTGCCATGGGGATGATTTACTTAAGTCATTTTGTAATTAATGACTCCTTGCTTAAATATCTTCATCCATCACCTAGTTAGTGATTTGGCTACATTTAGAACCCAGAACGGTTAGTGTATACAGTCTAGTGTATACAGTTAGTGTATAATTAGTGAGTATCAGGGCCCTGGAAATGTGATATCAGAAAGAAACATACTCTTTGGACTATTAAAATTTGAAAGAGACAAAATTCTGCCCCCTTGGGCTGCCCCAGGGCCTTTGCAAATGCTAGTATCTCTGTCATGCATGCTTGACCTGTATCTTATTCCGGTTACTTCCTTCTTATCCCCGGAGAAGCCAGCTAAAGCTTACCCTGGATACAGGCCAAGTCTGGCTCCCAGTTGCATTCTCTCATAGCAGACTATGCTTCTTTGAAGCACCTTTCAGAATTGTAAATTATTGAGTATTTATTCTTTAGGATCTACCTCCCTTTTTGGAATGTGAATTCCAAGATGACAGAAATTATTGACTGACTATACAGGATGAATGCTATATCTCAAGCATATTACATCACCCTACACATAGTAGATGCTCAATAAACATTTATGGAATAAATGCGGTTTCCTTTCATTTCAACTCATCTTTCATAATATTTTCAAAGTCTTATTCCCCATTTAAGGCCAAAGTTAAATGTCATCTCCTCAGTAAACCCTTTTTGACAACAACTATCTAACATTTAAATTGGTCACTCTCTGCTCTGTGTTCCCAAAGCATGATATACTTAACACATAATAGTACCTGGTGAACCATTTGAATTACTGGGTTTTTTACAAGCCAAGGTGGCTGAATATCTTCAATACCATGTGGTTAAGTCTAATAGTTTCTGCTTTCATCCTTCTTGCTAATATGTAAATTCTTTAAAAACAAAAACCATAGCTGTTGGTCTTCAGTATCTGAAACGTTTCATATAGGGCCTGGTACACAGCAGATGCTTAATAAATGTTGTAAGAATGCCTGACTGACTCATTGCTCCTCTGGCTCATACTGATGTCCAAGGTGACCTTTATCCTTGGGACTCCTCCAAATTTGGCCACTCCCTGATGACAAAATTCTTTTTTTCCCCCGTGTTTCCAACTGGATACCTTCACTCAGAGTGAGGGAATTCATTCCCAGCTTACAGAAACCACAAACCACGGAAAGCTGAGGTTATTGCTTGCTGAGAGGAATAACATCAAGAGGATGAGATCAGTCTAATGGCTCAAGTTATGGCTGCCAAGGGGACTGTGAAATTCCATGAAACACCCCTACCTTCTCCACCCACCCAGACAGCCAGACCCCTCTCTGTCCACCTATCCCTCCCACGGACAGCACTCAAAGGAGAGCTGGAACAGTCACACACACTAACAATATTGCACTGCCTCATTGGCCTTGCCCACCTACTTGTGATGACAGTTGAGCCTCAACACCTGTTGCTGGCACACACTCACCCCAAACAGCTTTAAATCACAGGAAAGATACAGGTGCTGCTGTTTTAGTTCTTTAAAAACTTAAAACTAGTTGTCTGGCAACTAAACCTGCCCTAAGGCACTTAACATATTAACCACTCATGATTGCTCCAAAGCTCTAGTGCCTTAGTCCATTTTGAGTTGCTGGAAATATCTAGGGCTGGGTAATTTATTAAAAAAAGAGGTTATTTGGCTCACAGTTCTCTAGGCTGTAAAAAAAGCATGGTACCAGCATCTGCTTCTGGTGAAGGCTTCAGGAAGCTTTCAATCAAGGTGGAAGGTGAAGGGGGAGCAAGTGTGCATAGCAAGAGAGAAAGCAAGAGAGCGGGGAGGAGAAATGCATTCTTTTAAACAATCAACTCTGGTAGGAAATAATAGAGAGCTCACTCGTTACCAGGAGAATGGTACCAACTGATTATGATGGATCCTCCCCCAAGACCCAAACACCTTCCCCAAGCCTCACCTCCAACATTTCAACATGAGATTTGGAGGGCACAAATATCCAAACCGTATCACCCAGGAACCTCTTCCTATCAGCCCCTAGTTTAAGAAAAATTATTCTTAACATCAGAAATGGCATAAAACTTACAGATATATAAGACTGGTCCAGAAATACATAATTCAAACAGCAGGTACTGGCATAAGAACAGACACATAGACAAATAGGATAGACTAGAAAACCCAGAAATTAATCCATGTATCTACAGCCAACTGATTTTTGACAAAGGTGCTGAGAACACCCGCTGGGGAAAGGACAGTCTTTCAACACATGGTGTTGGGAAAATTGGATGTCCATATGCAGAATGAAACTAGACCTCCACTTCTACTTCTATACAAAAATCAACCCAAAATGGATTAAAGGCCTAATTGTAAGACCTGAAACTATAAAACTACTAGAAAAAAACATAGGGAAAACAATTCAGGTGGTCTGAGAAAAGATTTTATGAATAAGACCTTGCTCAGAAACACAATCAATGAAAGCAAAAATAAACAAATGTGATCATGCCAAACTACAAAGCTTCTGAACAACAAAGGAACAATCAACAAAGTGAAAAGACAAACTACAGAATGGGAGAAAAAAATTGCAAACAATTCATCCAACAGGGGATTAATATCCAGAATGTACAAGAAACTCAAACAACTCAACAGCAAAAAAGAAAAGAAAGAAAATTGAATTTAAAAATGGGCAATTGATCTGAACAGACGTTTCTCAAAAGAAGACATACAAATGGCCAAAAAATATATGAAAAACATGCTCTACATCACTAATCATCAGGGAAATATTTCCACAGTGAGATATCATCTCTCCCCAGTTAGGATGGCTATTATAAAAAAGACAAAAAGTAACAAATGCTGATGAATATGTGGAGAAAGGGGAACTCTTATACACTGTTGGTGGGAATGCAAACTAGTACAGCCACTGTGGAGAACACTATGGAGGTTCCTGAAAAAACTACAAATAGAACTACCACATGATCCAGTAATCCCTCTCCTGGGAATCCATCCAAAGAAAAGGAAATCAGTACGTTGAAGAGACATCTGCACCTCCATATTTATTGCGACACTGTTCACAATAGCCAAGATATGGAATCAACCTAGGTGTTCAACAACAGATAAATGGATAAAGAAAATGTGTTTTATATATACAATGGAATACTAGTGAGCCATAAAAAAGAGTGAAATTCTGTCACTCAAGGCAATGGATGGAACTGGAGGACATTATGTTAAGGGCAATAAGCCAAGAACACAAAGTTAAACATGCATGTTCCCCCTCATATGTGAAAGCCCAAAAAATGTTGAACTCATAGAAGTAAAAATTAGAACAGAGGATATTAGAGGCTGGAAAGGATAGGAGGAAGAAGGGGATAAGGAGAGATTTGATACAGGATACAAAATTACAGCTAGATAAGAGATAAGTTCTAGTGTTCTCTATCTCTGTAGAATGTCTATAGTTAACAATAACATATAGTTTTGACTAGCAAGAAGAATATTGAATATTCCCAACATAAATGATAACTGTTTGAGATAATGGATATGTTAATTACCCTGATCTGATCACTGTACACTACTTGTATTGAAACATCACTATGTACCCCATAAATATGTACAATTATTATGAGTCAAAGAAAGTAAAGTTCAAAAATTTTTAAAAATTTTTCAATGCCCTTGAACAATTTTAATACATTTATTTAGGCTGGGTAGTTCATAACAACTCCACCAACAAAAAGAAGGGAAGTCTGATTGGTTACCTAGGATCCAGATGGGGCTTGAGGCATTTAAGTTTAACTCCCCACTTTACATTTGAGTACTATAAAAGTCGGAAAAAGGAAGCCACACATTGTGTTAGCTGGAGAGTTAATACTATAACACTGATTTCTTTGTCACTCTGTCTTCTCTGCAGCTCAGTTGAGCTGTGATGTTTGGCAATGACTCAGTTTGCATTCTTCCCAGGATTAATTGCAGTTGTTCTACCTATATTTTGGTCAGCTTGGGACACCATAATAAAATACCACACTGGGTGCCTTAAATCATTGGTCCCCAACCTTTTTGGCACCATGAACTGGTTTCATGGAAGGCAATTTTTCCATGCCCCCCTCACAGGGGTCAGGCAGAGCTCAGGGAGTGATGCAAGCCATGGGGAGCAGTGAAGCTTCGCCCGCTTGCCCACCACTCACCTTTTGCTGTGCATATCACCCTCCCTTCCTAAGTTTCATGGAATCAATTTTTCCACAGATGGGTGGGCACGGGGGGAGGGGGGTGCCAGAGCTCCGCAGCGGGTCCCTAACAGGCTGCAGACCAGTACCAGTCCATGGCCCACAGGCTGGGATTTCAGGCTTAAACCACAGATATTAACATTTATTTCTCACAGTTCTGGAGGCTGCAAGTGCAACATCAAGTTGCCAGTACTTGCCAAGTAGCCCTCCTTGTGAGGGCTGACTTGCAGGCTTGCAGATGGCCACGTTCTCGCTGTGCTCTCACATGCAAAGAGTTAGCTGTCTGGTGTCTCTTCTTTTAAGGACACTAATTCCATCATGAGGGCCCCTTCTTTATGACCTAATGACCTCCCAAAGGCCCCATCTCTGAATACCAAAACATTGGAGATTAGAGTTTTAATGTATGAATTTTTGAGGAACACAAACATTCAGACCATAGCATCCTCTTAAGTCAGTGACTCAGATTGTACTTGTTGGCCTCTTCAGAAAAAAAAAAAAAGTGTGTGTTCATCTTTCTGAAAGTAAAGAATTTCTTTTGAGGGCCATAGTATCACATTTTTGATAAGTTAAATATGCTTATAATTGATAACAGTCATAAAATGCTAAAATTGAGATATTTTCTCTGTTTTGCCCCACGTGAGTCATTTCACTATACGTTTTTGGAATTACCCGTTGTGAGTAAGCACCTGTAATGTGAGTGGTAATTATATTATGACCACAGTGTCCAAAGAGTTTTCTTCCAAAGGTATCACTCAGCATTTCCAAGGAAATTCCATGGAACACCTACTGATTTCCCCTTCCACCCTCCCACTTTGCCCATCATCCCACAGCATCAGAGACCATTCCTGACTCAGGGTGTAATCACAGTGCATTTCCCCCACTGTCCCGCAGACGTGGAAACTAATCACTAAGCAGAAAGGGTGCAAGGATGGAAAGGAGGGCTCGGCAAACCAGCCTTCCCCAGCCAGCCCCACCCACCCAGGCTTTGCTAGGGCCCTGATACTGTTTCTATCTCTGCCCATTCCACCCCAGCTGGAATTATGATTTTTTGTGTTTAAATATTATTTAAGGTCCTTGAAAGTAGGACCTGGCTTGTTTCTTCCTCTTTTCCTTCCTTCTTTCTTTCCTCCCTTTCCTCCCTCCCCTCCCTCACTTCCTGCTTCCTTCCTTTCTTCCTTCCTTCCTTCCTTCCTTCCTTCCTTCCTTCCTTCCTTTCCTTTCCTTTCTTATCTCCATCTTTTTACCCTTCCATTCGTTTTGTCCTGTTTTTGCTGATTCTTATCTTGACTGACTGATGGACAGCAGCCCTTGACAAATCCAGAGACTTGCAAGATGAACGTTTGGCTCCTGAGCTCAGGATTCAGGGCTCTGCTTCCATCCCTAGGCTCATTGATGCTCCTGTTCCTCCTCCTACTTTGCTCTCCCCCTATACTAAGCCCTGTATGAGAATGATGATGCAGTCTGAGAGACTCAGATCTCTCATTATAGAGGTAAAGTTAGAGAAATTAAAGCAGTTGCCTAAACTCTCTAACTTTGTCTTTCTACTCTACAATAATAACACTATCTGCATGTTAAAAAACTAATCTATACAGTGCATAGGACACTGACTGGCAAAGAGTAAGCACTCTGTAAATATTAGCAATTATTATCCCACTAAACAGTGAACACCATGAAGATACGGTCTGTGCCTTCTTTGTTATAGTAGTTACTTGGAGGCATTTACAGTTTTACCAAGGTATAATTGACATGCGATAAACTGCGTATGTTCAAAATGTACAATTTGATGAGCTTTGACATATTTGAAAGCATTGCCACAATTGAAATAATGAACATATTCATCACTTTCAAGTGTCCTTGTGCTCTCTTGTAACCTCTAACCCCACTCCCATATCCAAGGAATCACTGATCTGCTTTCTGACACTGTAGATAAGTTTGCATTTTATAGCATTTTGTAGAAAATAAATAATTCCATAAGTACATTTTTTCCTGGCTTCTTTCATCCAGCATAATTATTTTTGACTCATGATGTCGTATGTATCAATAGTTCTTCCTCCTTATTGATGAGTACTACTCCACTGTGTGAGTATACCACAATTTATCAATTTCTCTGTTAATAAATATTTTGAGGTGTTTCCAGTTAGGGATTTTAGAAATAAAGATGCTATAAGCATCCACGGACAAGTTCAAGTTCTTGTGTGAATATATGCTTTATTTCTCTGGGGTAAATGAATTGGCTAGGTCATGTGGTGGGTGAGTAGATGTTTAACTTTTTAAGAAACCACCAAACTATTTTCCAAATTGACTGTATTAGTCAGAGTTTTCCAGAAAACCAAAAACAAAAACAACAGGATGTGGAGAGGAGAGAGAGAGAGAGAGAGAGAGAGAGAGAGAGAGAGAGAGAGAGAGAGAGAGAGAGAGAATTGCCACCTTTAAAACCCATGTTGTTCAAGGATCAACAGTATATATAGTATATATAGTATAAGGAATTGGTTTACATGATTATGGAGGCCAAGATGTCCCCAAATCTGCAATCTAAAGACCTGAGAACCAGGAAAGCTAGTGGTGTAAATTCCAGTCTGGTCCTGAAGGGGAAAGGAGACTGACATCCCAGCTCAAGACTGTCACAAACAGAGAGCAAATTCTTTCTTGCTCAGTCTTTTGTTCTATTCAGGCTTTGATGGATTGGATGAATTGCACCCACATTTGGGAGGGCAATCTGCTTTACTGGGCCTACTGATTCAAATGTTAACCTCATAGAGAAACACCCTCACAGACATGCTCAGAATAATGTTCAACCAAAAATATGGGCATCCTATGGCCCAGTCAAATTGAAACATAAAACTACACCACCAGAGAAGAGCCAATGTTGCAGTTCAAGTTTGAAGGCCCTTAGGCTAAAGACCAGGAAAGACTTGATATTGCAATTCAATATTTAATGTCAATGACTGGTTGTTTGTTGCTAGCATATGGATATACAATTACTTTTTCTTTATTGATCTTGTACTCTATAGTCTTGCTTAACTCACTTATTAGTTTTAGTAGCATTTTGTAGATTCCTTACCTTCTATGTATATATAGGACTTTCTATGTATACAATCATGTCATCTGTGAATTAAAGCAGTTGGCCTCTTCCTTTCAAATCTGAATGCTTTTTAATTCTTTTTCATGTCTTATTGCATTGGCTAGAATCTTCAGCACAATGTTGAACAGTGAGATCAGACATTCTTTTTTTATTGCTGATCTTAGAGGGAAAGCATATAGTCTTTCAAAAAGAATTATGTTGGCTGTAGGCTTTTTGTAAACATCCTTTTTCAAGTTGAGGAAATTTCCTTCTATTCCTAGTTTGCTGGAAGTTTTTCATCAGTAATAGATGTTGGATATTTCATATGATTTTCTACATATGAGATGATTGTATGGCTTTTTTCCTGGTTATTATAATAAAATGGTGAATTACATTGTTTGATTTTTGTATGTTAACCCAATACTGCAAGCCTGATGTAAAAAACACTTGACAACAATGTAATAACATTTTCATGTATTTTTAAATTTGATTTGCTAAAAATATTTCAGAGCATTTTGAATTTATATCCTTGAAGTATATTGGTTTTTATTTTAAATTCTTTGGGCTCATAGACTAAGTTGGGAAGTTTTCTTTCTCTTTTTTCATTTTCTAGGTTGGTTTTTTTGCAAAATTACTATTATTTCTTCCTTTAATGTATAGTAGAAATCAACAAGAGAGCCATATGTGACTAGAGCTTGCTTTGTGTGAATGTTTTAAACTGCAAGTTAAATTATATATATATATATGAATACATATATATGCTTACATTACCTATTTATTCTTGAGTTGATTTTTGAAGTTTACCTTTTAAGAAATTTGTCCATTTTATCCAAGTTGTCAAATTCATTGGTATCAAATGATTTATGAAATTTCCTTTTATATTTTAATATCTATAAGAGCTGTGGTAGTGTCACCCCTCTCATTGCTGATACTCTTAATTTGTGCCTTCTCTCTTATTTATTTATTTAAAAAGTAGATTTTTGTTTTATAGATTTTTTTATTGTTTTTGTTTTCTATTTCATTTATTCCCACGCTGGTCTGTATTATTTTCTTTCTTATGCTACTTTAAGTTTAATTTGCACTGCTTTTTTTACTTTTTTAAGGTGGAAGCACTGTTTGGGGTGTAGTTAAGTTTCCTAGAGAAAGTTTTCCCCTTTCAAAATTTCCTTTAAGCATTTTTAGGCAGAAACAGTGCAGCCTTTAGTCTAGGGCTGATTTTTTCACACTATAAGGCAATAGGCAATACTGTTCTAAATGTTTTAACTGATGCCTTTGAATTATGAAGTTTTCTTCTCTGGCTGGTTGGAACACAGATTGTTCCCTGGGTAAGCGCCGATTTTGTGTCCCTGCTCCTTTCAGGTGGTTCGTTCCCCAGCACCCAATAGTTTTATCATATGTGTGTGCTGAGCAGCTTTCAGCTGAAGGCTTGAAAGAACCATCTGAATATCTTTGGATATTCACTCTCTGAATCTCAGCAGCTATATCTTCTTTAGCACTCTACCCCATGAACTCTAGCTCCGGTGGCTTCCTCATACCCTGGAATTCTTCTTCTTAAATCAGGGTGGTTACTTGGCTCTGCTTCTGTCATACTTTATCCCTTCATTAGAGTTTGGAAACTCCTTAAGACATAATCTGGGGAAATCCTTCCTTCCCCATCTCTCAGGGATCACTATCCTATGCTGCCTCGTTTCCAATATCTGAAACAATATTGTTTTATATATTTTGTTTAGCTAATTAGTTGTTCCAGGGTGAATTCACTCCCTGTTACTTCATCTTGGTCATTCTGTGTCTCTTTTTGTTCATGTTCATATCTTCAACATTACCTGGCACGTACTAGATGTTCAATTGTGACTGGCTGACAGATTGAATTAATTAATTCAATTAATTAATAAAATGGATAAACTACCTGTATGTCCTAAATTCATCACACTCTCTGTAATCTGTTTCATAGAAATTCTCCTTCTGTGTATTCACCAGGATAACCTCATTTTTCCTTCAAGGCTCACCTCAGGAGATGCATTTTCTATGTAGTCTTTAAACACCCAAACTGAATAAATCTCTTTAATATGTGCTCACATAGTATCCTCTTCATAACTTTGTCATAACAGTCATCACAGTTTATTTTTTCTGTATCTCACACTAGATTATTCTTTTTTTAAAAAAGAAGAGATTAAATCTTGCTGTTTTTGTTTTAATTCTAAAATCAAATTTTTGCTTCTAGTGATCACTGACTTGGTAATTCAGACTAATCCTTTAGCTGAGACCAACTAGAAAAATGAAAAAAATAAATAAAATCATATGGTTGAAGGCACTGTAGAGCTGAAAATTACAGTGAAGAATTACCAGTCGGTATACAAAGGAGAACAGAGATCAGTCAAAGTGAGATCTACTTAATGAACACTTTTGTCTTACAAGCATTTCCTATTCCTGAGAAAGTAGGTAAGAGTCTAAGAAGTCAAAATATTCTATTGACAGTCTCATTAGGCTAGGAAGAAAGGGACTGGACTACAGAGGTTGATAAGGAGTGGATCACTGGTAAGCCACACCCTAGAAGGAAGGATTGAGTAGAAGTAAACAGGCTCCAGAAAAATTATATCTGAGCTTGAAATTGTCTCAATTGAGATACTGGGTTGAGGTGATACAATACTGCTAATGATCCCAGGCACGTGGCAGAAGCAGATGTAAGTTTACTCTTGAGGAAAATCAATACTGCTTTTTCAGTAATAGATAAAATGAGCAAACAAGAATTGAACAACACAGTCAATGAACTGAATCTAATTAATATTTATAGAACACTCACCCAGCAACAGAAGAATATTCATTTTTTGAGTGCCCATGAAACATTCATCAGGCTAGACCATATCCAAGATTATAAATTAAAAATAACACATTTGAAAAAATTCAAATCATATAAAGAATATTCTCAGAGCATAATAAATTAACTAGAAATCAATAATACAAGGACAACAGGAAAATCTCCAAATATTTAGAAATTTAAAAATACCCTTCCAAATAATCCAGGAGTCAAAAGAGGATAACTTGGAATGATGTCAGCAAGATGGCAAACTAAGAGGTCTCAACTCTCATTTCCCCACAAAAACAATGATTAAACAACTAACTACTTACTAAAATATCTCTGAGAGAGCTCTGGAGTACAACAAAAAAGCTGCAAAAACCCAAGGAAGCACAAAGACTGAGCATGGCCCCATAGAAGACTATAGAAAGCATTTTATTTGTGTTACCCCATCCCCCAGTTCAGCACAGCTCAGCACCAGGAAAGAGTCCCTCATCCTCTTTTCCCCAGTGAGGGAAAAGAAGAGCAAGAGGACCTCAACAGCCTTCCCCACCAAGGATTCTAGAATCCCTCATCACCACTGTGGACATCCGCCGCTTCTGCCACCAAGGACCCCCATAGTCTTTGCTGATACTGACCCCAGCTGATGGAATTGCCAAAAGTTCACACCACTGTGCCCCTCCAGGGCACTTTACTTCACTCAGGGTCACCATGCCCCTCCACTTCCACCCCCATTTCCATGGGGCTGAATCTCCTGCACACATAACCTGACCACAGGACCAAGTAGATTCCCTCAGCTGTGACTCTCTCTTAGGGGAGAAAAGTGCAATAAGAGGACCCCATGAGTCTTCATGACTGAGGACCTCAGCAGCCCTCACCACCATTGTAGATACCTGCAGCCTTGGCCAAAAGGACTCCCACATTCCTCATGACACTGACCTAAGCTAGCAAATCTGATCAGAGTCTACACTACCACACATCCCCCCAGAGCAGGAACTGATATTGCAACCCCCCACCTCCAGAACCACAGTTGCAACACCTCACACAGCTCATGCTCTCACATCCACACGTAGATGAATCTCTTCTCCCACCAAAGCCATTCCATAAAGTCTGGAACAGAGACTGCTCCTTCAAATGCACAGACATCTATGCAAGGCTGCAAAAAACACAAAAATCAAGAAAACATGATACTACCAAAAGAATACAATAATTTCCAATAACCAACTTCAAAGAAATAGACATCTAAAAAGTGCCTGGCAAATAATTGTTTTAAAGAAATTTGGCAAGCTAAAAGAGAACACAGGCAACTCACTAAAATTTTTTTTAAATTCTTGAACAAAATGAAAAGTTCAACAAAGAGATATTAATCATAAAAAAGAATTAAACAAAAATTCTGGAGCTTAACAATACAATGAATGAAATGAAAGATGCAATAGAAAGCCTCAACAGCAGACTCGATCAAGCAGAAGAAAGAATCTGCAAACTCAAAATTAAGAAGGTGCTGTCACTTGTAGTTGCCAAGTCAAGCCCCTTTGAAGGAAAAGCACACGCACAGAACCAAGCACAAAAAAATTTTCTTCCCCAGGACTAGGACTTCCTTCTGAGGCTGCAGACAGACATAGACTGTCCAGGGAACCCAGTACCCTCTGTTGAGTCTCAGAGCTCACCAGTACAGCCTCTTTGGAGTCAGGGGCTCTGGATGCAAAGCCAGTGAAGAGTCCTAAAGATCCTAGCCAGCTGACCCATAAAGGCCAGAAGAAAACAACTATGACATGACCAGATGGGAACAAACTGAGAGAATACTTATATTTTGAAATGAATGAAACTGAGCCAGAAGATGTGAATAAGATCAACTACTTTAACTAGTAGGCTAACTGAGAAATACTGTCAAACAAACTTGCATTTGAAATGGGCCAGCATCTTGGCCATGACAACATGGAGGAGAAGGTGCCCTGAATGTGCCCCCAGATCCTGGATCTGCCGTTACCTCTTGCCACTTCTGGAAGTAGCAGCCAGGAATGATACATCCAGGTTGAGTGGGAGAAATGGATTCTTCAGAAGCTCTTCCTGAACAAGGAGAGTGCTCATGAACTGATCCTGAGCCCTGTCAACCCATACTCCCTGAGCTCATTGCCCTAGATGAGGAGTATTCCGTGATTGAAACCCCAAATGTTAAGACCCTGAAGCCTGAGAGGTCAGGTAGCTCACCTGATGGGGCAGATAGCTTTAAGTTGCCTCCTGCTCTGGCCAATCTTATGGGTATCATGGGTACTTGCAAGGGGTCACGGGGCCCTAAAGAAGGAGGCATCAATATCCAGGAGAGCCTCACCTCCATCATGGGTAGCCCAAACAGCCCTCAAAAGAACTGCTGAAACAACCAAACTATTCAGGCAAGATCAAGCAGGTGCTGTTGCCACATGGACTGGCCCTGGCCCAATAGCTAGTTGTTTCCCACCAGGAGGCCCTGGGAGCCCTCAGGGGCATGCATCACTTCCCTCCAGCCCTGGAGGACCTATGCAAGGCCTCCACAGAGAACCTGGGGACCATAGTGGGCAGTTGATCTATACCTTCTAGGTCCTCCCATCCCTTCAGGGGAGGATGATCCCTTCTGGGATGGCCTAGGTGACCCCTTGGAAGGTGACCTAATGTTGGAGGAGTCCAGGACCAAGTCCTGGATCATACCCTAAAGGTCATGATGGCCAAAAAGAAAAAGAACTTCTTCCTTCTCCATTCTGAGGGTTCAAGGCAGGTCACTCTGGAGAAAGACTCCTAAGCAGATGATGAAACTCTGGTGGGATCATGGTTAGAGCTGGTGGGCATGAGCCCCATGAAGGCTTTGGTGAGAGCATGGGTGGTTAACATATCTTTATGAAGTTGCTGGTGGTGGCATGGGAAGAGGCAGTAGACATTGCCTCCATGAAGGTCCTGGACATGGGGAACCTTAAGACTCCAGGCATTATGATGTCCCTGGTCACTGAGGCCATGACCATTGAAAGCTACCCTATCATGAGCACTCATGATGGCCCTTGTTTCCCACCAGGAAACAACTCCCAGGGGCATGCAGCACTTCCCCCTGGCCCTGGGGGACCTATGCCAGGTCTCCATGGTGATCTTGGGGACATTCTGCACATGGCCAGGGAGAGGAGGGTCACAGAGGTCAATATGGAAGCCACTGTCCATGAGAGAGACAGGTCAACCCTCCCTGCTTGACATTTCATGATAAAAGGCAACTGCCACTATGAGAACAACTGTGTCTTTTACCTCCTGGGTGTCCAAGTCCCTCTGGCCCTGGAGAGCACCTACCTGCCCTGCCCTCACACACATGGAGGACTGCAGTCTTGCTCTTTCCATTATTATGACTTTTGTGAAGCCCATTTTTCCCTTTCCCCAGCTGGTAAGGAATCAGTCCCCTCACTTCACACTTGCTTGGGTTCCTGGAGGGTTCTGACCATTGGTGTGCATTGATATGCGCATTTTCTCCAGTCTGGGGAGGAGAGATACTGGACACATTCTACACCCCTGGATCTGAAAGGGAGACCCAGTTGGCCTCACTCTTTGAGGAGATTCACCCTGTACACCAATCCCCTGTCCAGAATTACTCTTCACACCTGTAAACCTAAAACTGGTTATCATGGAAAACAACCACACACAAACTTTGCTCTGCATAGGTCACTATTTTTGTTTTGTTATTGTTCTATCTTTATTTCTTTCCTTTTTGATAATTATTTGGTTCTGTACAATTTTGGTATGGGCAAGATATAAAAAGTCCTTTCTTCACTTGTATAGTGTTTCCTTGTTTAAAAAGTACCTTCATAGACATTATCTCATTTTATCTGCATGGCAACCCTCAGAGGTAAGTAATATGCTTATTTGACAAATGCTAAAATTGAGGATGACAAACTTAAGTCACTTGCCCAAGGTCACACCTACTAAGTATCAGAGACTAAATCTGAGCCTACATCCTCTAAATCTAGTTTGCATTCCTCATAACCACAACTGCCAATGGAAAAAGAACAAGAGAGGGAAAAATACCTAATTATATAAACATGGTTCTTACATGGAAGTAGTTTGCAGTATAACCAATATCGATTAATAAAATATGTAAAAGAGCACCATGATAGACAGACTAATGCCCCCTGAAACATCCAAATCCTAATTCCCAGAATCTTACACATGAATATGTGGCCTTACTAGGCAAGAAGGACTTTGTAGATGTGATTAAATTAAGGACCTTGAAGTGGGAAATTATCCTGGATTTTCTGGGCAGACCCACTGTAATCACAAGAGGGAGGCAGAAGAGTCAATGTTAGAGCAGTGCAGGACAAGAAGACTCCAGTAACCATTTGCTGGCTCTGAAGTTGGAGTAAGAAGCCACAAGCCAAGGAATGCCAGTGGACTCCAGAAGTTGGAAAAGGCAAAAAACAAATTCTCTTCCTAGAGGCTCCAGAAGAAATGCAGCATTGCCAACATCTTGATTCAAGCCAGTGAGACCCATTTTGGATGTCTGACCTCCAGAACTAAAGATTATAACTTTGTTGTTTTAAGCCATCAAGTTTATGGTAACTTATGACAACAGCAATAGGAAACTAATGCTGGCATGAAGACAAAATTGAGATAACAGATTGCCCTTGGACTGTTACATGAGTAGTTGCAATATTGTTTTGCATCACAACCTAATATAATTTTTAAATATATTTTCTTCTGAAAATATATAGATTATTAATCCCTAAACTAAGCCATATAATTAATCTTTGCTTCAGTTTTACTTTTCTACAGCCACATTCAGATAAATTTTTTTTCCTATTTATATTTTATTTTTATATATTCATGGGGTACAAATACACTTTTACTACATTGATATATTGCGTTGTGGTGAAGTCAGGGCTTTCAGTGTATACATCACTCAAGCAATATACATCGTACCCACCAAGCAACCTCCCACCATCTACCCCCTCCCACCTTCCACCCCTCTGAGTCTCCATTATCCATCATTCCACACTCTGCTTCCATATGTACATGTTATTTAGCTCCCACTTATAAGGGAGAACATGTAGTATTTGTCTTTCTGTGTCTAATCTGTTTCACTTAGGGTAACGGCCTCCAGTTCCATCTATGTTGCTGCAAAAGACATGATTTTATTCCTCTTTATAGTATTTCATGGTGTATATATACACCACTTTCTTTATCTAATCCTCCACTGATGGACACTTAGGTTGATTCCATATCTTTGCTATTGTGAATAGCGGTGCAATAAACATATGAGTGCAAGCATCTTTTTTATAAATTGATTTCTTTTACTTCGGGTAGATATCCAGAAGTGGGATCATATAGTAGTTTTATTTTCAGTTCTTTGAAAAATTTCCATACTGTTTTCCATAGAGGTTGCACTAATTTACATTCCCACCAACAGCATATAAGGTTACCCTTTTCTCTGCATCCTCGCCAACATCTGTTATTTTTTGTCTTTTTAATAATAGCCATTCAGATTGGTGTAAGATGATATCTCATTATGGTTTTAATTTTCATTTCTCTCATTGTTAATGAAGAATATTTTTCATATGCTTTCTGGTCATTTGTTTGTCTTCTTTTGAAAAATGTCCATTCATGTCCAACTCCATTTTTAATGGGGTTGATTATGGGTTTTTTGTTGAGTTCTTTGAGTTCCTTGTAAATTCTGGATATTAGTCCCCTGTCAGATGTATAGTTTGCAAAATATTTCTCCCTTTCCACAGGTTGTCTATTCACTCTGTTGATTATTTCTTTTGCTATGCAAAAACTTTATAATTTAATTGCACATTTGTTTATTTTTTGTTGTTGTTACCTGTGCTTTTGAGGTCTTAGTCATGAATTCTTAGACCAATGTCCAGAAGAACTTTCCTTAAGTTTTCTTCTATTATTTTTACATTTCACGTCTTACATTCAAGTCTTTAATCCATTTTGAGTTGATATTTGTATATGGTGAGAGATAGGAGTCCAGTTTCATTCTTCTGAGTATGGTAATCCAGTTTTCACAGCACCATTTATTAAAAAGGGTGTCCTTTCCCCAGTGTGTGTTCATGTTGACTTTGTCAAAGATCAGTTGGCTGTTAGCATGTGGCTTTTTTTCTGGGTTCTCTCTTCTGTTTCATTGATTTATGTGTCTATTTTCATACCAGTACTATGCTGTTTTGGTTACTATCGCTTTGTAGTATAATCTGAAGTCAGGCAGGGTGAAGCCTCCAGCTTTGTTCCTTGTGCTCAAAATTGCTTTTGATATTTGGGAAGACACTGGCAAGAGAAAGAAAAGACAAGTTATACACTGGGACAAAATATTTGTAAATCACGTATGCAAGAGAGGCTCATATCCTTACAAAGAGCTTCAACAAGAAAACCAACAACCCACTTAAAATGGCAAAGAATTTGAACAGATGTTTTTCCAAGAGGACATAAAGTGGGCAAATAAGCATTTGAAAAGATTTTCAATGTCATTGGCCATTGTGGAAATACAATTAAAAGCACAACGAGATATTACTACACAACTATTAGAACTGCTAAGAAAAAAAAAAATACCAAGTGCTGCTAACAAGGATGTGGAGCCACTGGAAGGCTCATACACTGTTGATGAGAATACAAAATGGTACAGACACTCCAGAAAATAGTTTGGAAATTTCTTGTAAAATCAAACATATACTTACCATATGACTCAGCAATTCCACTCCTGGGTATTTACCATAGAGCAGTGGATCTCAACTGGAGATAATTTTGCCACCCCAGGACTATGTCTGAAAATATTTTTCTTTGTCACAAATGAGGAAGCATCCAGTGATGCTGCTAAACATCCTACAATGCATAAGACAATCTCCTTCCCTTCACACCCCAGCAACAAAGAATTATCCTCCCCAAAATATCAGTGCTGCTAAGGAAATGAAAATTTATGAACACAAAAACCTGTACAACAGTGTTTATAGCAGCTCTTTTCAGAATTGCCAAAAATGGCAATTAACTCTAATGTCTTCAACATGTAATTGGAAAAACAGACTGTGACACATCAATACCATAGAATATTACCCAGATATAAGAATTAATCAACTATATTGATACATGCAACAACTCCAGTGAATCTCAAAGACATTATGCAGAGTGAAAAAAGCTGATCTCAAGATTATTGTATAATTCCATTCCTATGACATTCTAAGTGCTTTTAACAACCTCTGGTAGAACATTCTGCTCTTAAGTCACTCACAGTACAAAATTTGGTGAAAAGATTTGTCCCCAAATCTGAGGATGATAGGGCGTGGGAGGATTGGGTTTTTGTTTATGTGCGATTTTGGAGGTTTTTGTTGTTTTTGTTTGTTTTTATTTATTTATTTATTTTACTTTATATTTTTCCCACATCTGTAAATAATGGGCAGCTGGTTCTGTACATTTTTAAAATGGTCCCTCTGCAGGAGCTCCAGGGAGAAGGTGAGAGTATCACTGCTCCAGTGCCCTGGCTACTGGCATCAGCTGGACCTCGATGACAGGCACCAGCTTCACAAGCTCGCAGCAGCTGTGACTGCCAACGGGAGAAAATTTGGCCTCAGGAGACAGAAGACTGGGCATTATCTAGAAATATGCCACCTAGAAAGCTGTGCTCATAGGTAAGGAATGTGGCAGCCTGCCCTCCGAGGAAATGTCCGCCCAAATATTTTCATGCAGATCATTCAATATATTGCGTGGGATTTGCTGAGTATGTCTAAGAAAAACATCTAATTTTCCTGGAAGGCATTAAAATTTTCTCATTTGAAATGTAATCATTTGAGAATCTTGAGGGATTCTGATGATGTGTTATAAGACAGGCTGCAGCATCCAGGGTACAAATAGGAGTAAAGGGCCCGACCTGAACTCTGGGAAAGGCTTCATGTGAGGAGAGTCACTTGACTTTGACCCTGCTGAAACATCTACTGAGAGCTACACTGGGTTCCCAACAGACTCGGGCAGTGATGTCAGAAGCAACATGATTGTTTCTTCAATGATTGACTTCAATTAATTACATCTGCCAATAAGTATTACTGATAGTTTAAATAAATTGGTTTTAATCCTTAAATATTAAAAACAAAACAAAAACAAGAAAGCACTGAGTCTTGTGAGTGACCTGCCTTCCTATAATCCCAATATTTCCCCCAGCTCTTGACACATGCGTGAGACTGGCTGTGAGTGGGCTGAGGGGCTTTGAGCATGGGGAATACACAGCCCCAGGGCTACCAGGATCCTGGGGGGACTTTGGAAGAGCTTAACTTGTGTCCCTGGATTCAAAGACATCCCTGCCTGTACAGGAAGGTCCACAGGCGAGCTGCCTGTGACGCAGGGGCGAAGAGTAGGCAGGCAGCTGAGAGAGTAGCTTGCGTTTCCACCACGCTGAGGCAGCATGACTAAGTTTCCCCTGGGCTGACAAGCAAGAGAAGAAGGCAGCAGGGCCTGGGTTAAAGGAGGCAGCCCCAGCGGAAAGGCTATACGGGGTGCACTGCTGCTCATGAGAGAAAGCGCTGGCATCAGGATTGGGACTTCTGCTACGCAGAGGGCACCAAGCCCAAGTATGGATGGCACCAGCCAGGCAAGCCCTCAGCACCTCCTCACCTCCTCCCTTACCCAACTCAGGAGCCAGCAGCAGGGCAGGAGTGGGGAGAACAGAGAGGAAGACAGCCTACCTCCCACCTGCTGCAGGTTTCTGGGCCAGGCCGGGATTGAACTGAGGGACAAGGGAGAAGCTTTGAGATGGATACGAGATTGCATTTCGATTTGAACCAGATGGAAAATAAAGTCATGTCCAAGTACCTGAGATAGCAGAGGGGAACTGTCAAGACTTCTTCAGGCTTGGAGACAGGAGGTGGGATAGAGCAGGTTTGATGGGCAGTGGTCTGAACATAAAACTAAGTCGCCCCCGCTGGAAACCTCAGGCAGTGCTTCCATAGCCCAGGGCTGAGCAGGATGAGTTGAGGATGTGCTGCGATCGTATTAATAATTTCCTCAGCTCTCCGGATAACTGTGTGCGATCTGGAGACGCAGAGCCCCGGAGATGAACATATCCGCGTCTCTTTGGCCACAATAGAATTATGACTTTTTACATGTGCCATGCCCTGAACGGTAGTGGGAGCCTTGCCCATTGCTCTTTTCAGCAAACTGGCTACAATCAGCAGCACAGAATGGATTGGATTGCCTAAGGCAGTGACAGTTCCCTCCATCACTCAGCAACCACAGAAGGAATAAATCGATCACCTCTCTTGTCTAACGAAGTGCTTCACCAAGCTACAGGGAATGCGACTCTTTCCTTGGAAATGGTGTCTCTTTCCATCTACTATACACGGAAAATACAGTATATGCATAACATGTCTCATTCTGTAAAACTGATGTCAGAATTCTGAAAGAGCCTAAAAGCCTCCTGAGGAATGAGACAACAAAGGGAGTTTGAGGAAGGGGGTAGTGCTGAAAAACTGAAGCAGGGGAGACTTGATCATGTACTGAGCAAAGGAGCTATCAATCATTTCTGTTCAGCAAATCAGCTCTCAGCAAATTAGCTCACAACAAATTAGGTCACAGGAAACAAGAACCCAGTGGGTGGTCCTAAAGGAAGGTCAAGGTTTGAAAGGTGATGTAAGGCGGGCTGACCCTAAAGAAAGATGTGGCTGTCATAGGGGCCAGACCCAAATGCCATGTTAGGATGATGGATGAAGAACAGGCACTGTAGAGGGAGGTAGAACCAGTACTGATTACCGGCTGGCGTATGTGCCTCGGCCAAACAAAACCTGCACAGGAATAAAATGGGCAGAGAGGAACGGATCAACAGCAAAGGTAGAATCTGGAACATGGAGAACTCCAGGAGAGCGGTAAAGGAAGAGGCCTGCTCAAGGCACACAGACAGAAAGCGTCCCATTCTCTTAAGGGACCAGACAGGCTAGGCCTGGGAGGCTGGGTCCAGAGGACATGGACGGTGGCTCCCAGCTGTAGAAAGGGCTGCGGAAGAGGTTCCACTGGGAGGGATCGAATTTTTACCTGACTCAGCCACTGGGCCAACTCAAACCTGCTGTGGATTACAAGCCTTTGACTGTTATTTACACAGGTCACATCAAAGATGACAAGTAAGGACAGGGTACTTTCTGAGCTGTGGCAACCAATAATGGGTAAGTACAGCCTAAGAAACTTGAACTGCTTTTGCTCAGCTATTTCTATGTTTGTGTATCAGTATGTGTTTCCCTTGAACATGTTAATGGGGGTCTTGGCTAAACTTAGACTTCAGGGCCAAGAGATTTTTCTACACATTGATACAGATGAGTAGAGAAATCTGGGAGTTCCTAGGGCTTAGGTAAAAGGGAAAAATATTCTCAACATACCTGCTGACCCCTTTCCATGCACACAAGATTGAAATTGGAGTTTGAGGGAAAGCGACTGATTAAAAGTTTGTAGCATTATTCCTAAAAATTTGAAATCTTGAGATAACCCAATGTCCTTAAAGACAAGAATGAACCAGGCTACTTGCAGAAATTTAATGTCCCCATTTTTTCCCTATATTTTTTTAATTCAACAGTCACAGGAATAACAATAGCTAGCACTGCCTGTGTGCCAGTCTTCAAATCCTTTAAATGGATTGTCTCATTAAATCTTCATTTACCCTCATTATCCTGGCAGTAGGTGCTATTTAACCCATTTTACAGATGAGGAAAATGAGGCCCAAGGAGTGTGTGTAATTGGCTCACGGTCCACAGACTACATTCTTCACCATGTGCAGGAAGAGCTGGTCGGACCTTCATGGCGGTGCCAAAGTAGGTCAGTTCAGTCTCCGTTTGGACAGGAGGGGGTGGAGTCGAGTTGTTTGAAGGGAGCCATTTGTGATATATCAACTGACGGAGCACTGTACTTTCTAGCCTGTGGGTTTGTCATTGTATGGACAGTTCCTCTCTGAGGAAGATGAAAAGGGGATAATGGAGGTACGTGCCTGTATAGGACTAGGAGCGGATGGATTTGAAGCAGACACATCACATCCATATAGAATTGCAGTGATTTCATTTTTAAAATTTAAAATTAATAAAAACTTTGCAAGGATGAATTAAAGGAATTTGAATAATTTTGCTATGGGCCAATGAAGCTATCAAATTGAGTCAGTTTACCAAGACGGGGAATATTTTTTATTTTCTTCCTGAAAGACACCTAAAATAAAAACAGTCTGGTTCATGTATTTCTCAGATCGGGTGGGGGTCTAGGTAGGATCGTATAATAAACAGAGGGAGTGACCCAGAAGGCTCATCTTGAATAAGTGATTTTATACTTTCAGCCTCAGTTTCCCTTGTATAAAATAAACCTGTTGGATTATCTCTAAAGTCCTTTCAACAGTAAAATTCTATTACTCTCTAACAAGTTTGTTACAAAGAACACATAAAATAAGCATATTTGAAGTAGTTAAAGGTTATAGAACATTAATTTTTCTGATTTTGTCTTTCCCCTGCGTCTGGGCCCTGGCTCCACCTCTCACCAGCTGCTGCTGCTGCTGCCGCCTGAGAAGCCCAGGGCAGGAACCCACCTTCTTTATTAAATGGCAGATGGAACTGCTCCCCTTGGGTGGAGACAGTCGGTTGCTACAAAGTATTGGTAAGAAATTGTTTTCCTAGGAAGGGTTCCCTCCCAACATGGACAGAGAACTTGGAAAAACATTAGGAAAGTGAGCACTTTGATAAGAAATAGAGCATTTTGGAGAAATATTTATTGGAAAGCAAACCTCCCTCTGTGCACGAAGTCTTAACCCAAGCACGGTGTTCATGAGTCTCCGTATTGCGAATGTGGGACGAAGATGGAATTCTTCTGCCTCCTATGTATGTTTCATCAACAGGCCAGTGACCAGCTCAGAAAGCCTCAAGGTGTTGCCAAATGTCAGGACTGCCTGTCATTTCTACAACCTAGGGCTCTCGTTTGTGAAGCTGAGTTCAGCTTGACCATGGTTATACACTAAGTCCTGAAGTTTACAATTCACTGCTGAGCTTCTTGGGCAAAACCAGGCCCTTTCTTTTTCTCACACATCAGTTGCTTGGGGGCTCCCAGGATTGAATGTTTTGTATCTGTCATTTCTCTGCAGCTTTGCTATTCCCTGCTGTTATCTTTGGCTCTGTTGCTATGGGCGGAATATTTTTTTGTCCTGGCTTAATAACTGCTTGGCTGCCAGAGGCGCTCATTTCTCATTGTATTGGTGGAGGATTAGCAGAGATGTTTGGGAGATATTTCCTGTATTAAGCAGCAGGGGAGAGCTTGCTGGGCCTGTGCCTTCTTTTGACATAGCGTCACACTTTTCTTTTTTCCACTTTCTCCCTTGGAATGTGCTGAGGCGAGTTATTTGCATCCAGAGCAGCAACTCCTCCCTGATGCTTTGCAGATCTCCATCATTTTCCAGGTGCCCTTGTATAAACACTTCTTGGGGAGGCTGCAGTGAGTCCCAGGCAATTATCTCGGTTGACTTTTTTTAATATTTGGGGCTCAGCAGTGTACTGCATCACCAACTTACTTTCCAGCCTTAATTGCCTTTAAACCTAGCTCATACTTCAGATTCTTTGACAGTTAACTCACAGGTATTCTACTGGAGCCACCACTGCATTCAGCATTAACCCAGAAATCTACAAATTTGGGGTTCTTAATTGGATTGAGATAAAGAAGAATAAATGCTGGAAAACTGACTGTCATTGCTAAGAGTTTGGTGGCATCACAGTGGAAATGACCCAGGCTGGTCTCAGATGTTTGAGGCCACCACTTAAAAGCTGTGGGCACTCGGGTGAGTCACTTTGCCTCTCTTTCCCACAGTATTCTTGTCTGTAACATGGGGGTGATTCTGACTCATAAAGTTGTTGTGAGGGATAGTTGTTGGACCACCCTGTAAACTATAGGCTTAATACTATTAGAATTGAATGCAAATGTATGTGAAAACATTTGCAAATTGCAAAGACCTGACAAGTGTTTTTAGCTGTAGATGCTACAGTGAAAACCTTATAAAAATGTTATCACACTTCAAAGTGTTGGAAGCACCATTTTCTCATTGCAGTGAATATTCATCCTTCTGATAAAATATGACTTGAATCCCCTTTGTAAGACGGAGGATCCCTCCTGTAGGAGGCAAAGCCCATCTCCTGTCTGCCAGGCATTGCCACCCAAACCCCGGGTGTGGAACTGGTGACCCAGGCTTAGCAACTCAGATGCCCAGGCTTTGTTCTAGAAGCCAGTCATCTAGAGGAGAGAGACTGCACCAAATCCACTCTGGCTGCAGGAGCACAGAGGCAGCCACTACGTCTGGTGTCTGAATACAGCAATGGTACCAGAGCTAGAAGTGGTATCCATCGTTCCCTCTGCCAGCCTGGCTGAGGGGAGCGCTGGGCAGCATCATGGCTTCAATTCTGTGGATGACCTGGGTGTCCTTCCTGACTGCCTTACCTACCATCCTGGCATTGCAGAAAACTCAAAGGTTCCCTGAGCTATTCAATATCCCTTCATATAAAACTTTATTATAGAAAATTCCAAACATACAGGAAATTGAAGAGAATAGCATTATGAGCATCTATGTACCTATTACCAAGTTCAACAATTATCAATATTTTGCCAATTGTTTCACTTGTTTTCTGCCCCTCCCCTTACCTCACCTCTGGTTTTGTTTTTGTTTTGTTCTGTTGCTGAAATACTTTAAAGTAATTACAAGGTATCATATTATTTTACCCATAAATATCTCAGTGTGCATTTCTAACTGATAAGGATTATTTCTTTTTTGACATAACCATCATGCCATTTTCCACCCGACAGGATTAACAGTAATGCTCAGTGTATCCCAATATCCGCTTCTGCTCAGACCAGCAAGAAATGCTTTCTCTTGTTTATAAGACATTAACACACTCTCACTCTGTAATGCCATCTTGGCCTGTAAAATAGAACCTTCCCCCTCTGAAAGTACTGAGAAGAGTGACTTCCACTCCATTCTCTCCCCGTTACCGTGGAGGAGTGATTGTCCTGATGGGAGAACTGGGACTAAGGACAGCATTGCATGGCACTCTGTCTCTCTGGGGACCTGTCTGCCCACAGAGCAGTCGCATTCCACCTGGCTTCAGCTCTGATGGGCTGAGCATACGTGGGCAGGGCCCAGGCCCACCATGCAGGCTAAGTCTGGATGCATATCTCTTTTTTGAGGAGTGGGAGGCACTAAATCTGGGTAAGTAAATCTGCTCCATAAACCCAAACTATCCCCAGTTGACACATCCCAACATGTGGCCTTGGAGTAAAGCCGTAGGAAACCCGGTCTGGCCACTCATCTATGCTGCAGTCTCCAACTTCATCAGCAATAAAGCTCTGATATTTTGATCTCTTTCTTTTTTAGATTTCAGCATTGGTCTCCATTGCTCCAAATTCAGTGAAGAGAAAGGAAAAGATCATCATTTATACACCAACTCTAACATACTCAAATGAATTCAACCATCATTACTACAAACCAAACACATTGCCAAGGACCAGTGAGTGACACACAGAACAGAGCCCAGACCAAGCAGGTCCCCAGAGGAGGTGCATCCAAGTGAGCAAGCTTTCCTCACGGGCAGCAAGGGGGACACAGGCATCCAGACAGAGAAGGCCCATGCCTCGAAGCCAGGAGAAAGTCAGGGAGCCGCAGTGCAAGAGAGAGTCCAGGACCAGGTGAGGAAGAGGCCTACGTGCCTGCTGAGGAAATGGGCTGCATCTTAAAAGCAAGGGGGTGACGTTAAGATGTATAAACAGAGGCAATTTTTTAAAGATTTTTTAAGCAGAAATGTGGAGGATGAACACAGAGAGATGTGGGACAAGCGTCTGGGAGCACACTTGGGAGCCTGTTGACAACAATCCAAGGAAGACAGGAAGACTTGAGCAAAGCGGGGAAGGAACAGATGCAAAAGACGTTCTAGAGGCTGGATTGATATCCTACTCGCGCCAGGAAAGAATTTTCATGTAAATGTGCATGAAATACGCAAGTTTTTTTAAAAATTAGAAGACAAAGAGAAAGCAAGGGTAAGGACATAAACTGGAGCCAAGAATGAGATTAGCACATTAAATGTGTGTGTGTGTGTGTGTAAGCATGTGTATGCGTGTGTATAAGCGTGTGTGTGTGTGAGCGTGTGTGTGTGTAAGCATGTGTATATGTGTGTGTGTGTATCTATACAGAATGACAAGGGAATGACAAGGGATGGATCACAGATTTTGCTCTCAGCTTTCTAGCAGTCAGCACCAACAGGGAAGAATCTTTTATACACATCACAATGTTTAGAAGATAAAAGTAAACCAATTGCTCAGGAGAAGAGTTATTATTACTGACTCTAAAGCCAAAACAAATTTCTCCTGAGAGTCCTTGCAAAGATGACATGTATAAAGTAAGTAATAATATCCTCAGCGATGTTTTTACTATAAACAGAATGATTTCATAGGATGTTTCTTTCAGTCATCTTTAATATTCGACCAAAGGTAATAAACTGAAAAGAAAGTCAGGATTAAGCAACTGCAGCAGAATCAGAAATTAGGCATAGTATGTTCATATGTGGGAGGAAAATTCAGCTTCTGTATTTTATCCTTGACCTTGTCTTCCCTGCAAGTTCTCTCCCATCTGAGCAGTGGGGATGGGGAAAACACATATACTGCCAATTAAAGGTATCTTTTTAAAAATAGCACCTTCACTGAGATGTAATTCACATTCCATACAATTCACCTATTTAAGGTATACAACACAATGGTTTTTAGTACACTCACAGAACTGTGCAGTCATCACCACAATCAACTTTAGAACATTCTCATCACCCAAACAAGAAACCAACACCCATTAGCAGTCACTCCCTCCCCCTCTCTCTCCCCCAGCTCTAGGCAACCGCTAATTCTGGACATTTCATATAAATGGACCCATACAATATGTGGGGTTTTTAATGACTGCCTTCTTTGACTTAGTACAGTGTTTTCAAAGTTTTTCAGGCTATATAGCATGTATCAATTCTTCATTCCTATTATTGCCAAATAATACTCTGCTGTAATTGAGGGCATTTTGGTTTCCCCTAGTTCCAGCAGTCTCATTGGGGTGATTCAGTCAAGGTGCAGCTGTCCAGGTTTCTTCTTCACTGCTTTTTCTGTCCCGAGAAGGGGTGCAGGTGCACAGGAGCCCTGTGACCTCCTAGGGCCTGCAGATCAGCACTGGGCTCTGGGCTCTTTGGTGTCCAGTGGTGTTCCTTGCCCGCCTGGCCCCTGGACACCCGGCTGCCTTTCACTGCTGCCGCCTGCACTGCCCAGCATCTGTTCCACTCACACGACTCGGGGGAGCCTGGAGAGTTCCCTGCCAGCCAGGCCACGCTGAGCCCTCTGAGTCTCACTCCTGTTGTCCAGCTCTCCACTCCACTGACCCTGCATCCCCCATGGCACATGGGAAGTTCCGGATAAGTCCTTGTCCCATAGGAGTGAGGGACGCTCAGGAGCAACACCGTGTGCCGCGCGTGCTGGTGGAGGGCCGTGGGGCACGCCCTCTCCCCCGGCGGCTCTGGGACAGCACGGCAGGGCACACTCGGGCCTCGCATCCTCTCCGGCCTCTTCCCATCTCACTCCTCCTGCACCACAGGGCTGGGCCTTCTGGCCTCTCACGGGTTCAGGGACTGCCTTTAAGACACGGATCCTGAAACCTCTGGACTTGACTTACAGTAAATTCAATATTTTTATGAATACCACATTTTTTTTGTCCATTCATCCGTTGACAGAGATTTAAGTTGTTTCCAGACCTTGACTATTGTGAATAGCTCTGCAGCAAACATGGGAGTGCAGAATCTCTTCAAGACCCTCATTTCATTTCCTTTGATATATACCCAGAAGAGGGATTTTAGTCGACATTGAAAAGAAGGGAATCCTGTCATTGCAGCAACATGGATGAAGCTGGAGGACATCAGGCTAAGTGAAGTAAGCCAGGTGCAGCATGACAAACACTGCGTGATCTCCTTTGTATGTAGACTCTGAAGTAGTCAGACCCATAGACGCAGAGAGTAGAATGGGGTTTCTAGGTCCTGAAGAGGGGGAAATGGGGAGATGTTGATCAAGGGGTACAACGTTTCAGTGATTCAAGATGAAAGTGTTCCGGAAACCCAGCGAACAGCACGGTGATCGTAGTTGATACCACTGCATTGTACACGTGAAATTTGCTAAGAGGGTGGATCTTAAGTGCCGTCTCACACACACACACACACACACACACACACACACACACAAAACAACACACACACACACACAAAGAAAGAAAAAAGAAAAGGAAAGGAAAAAATGGTAACTGTGTGAGGTAACAGATGTATTAATTAACTTGATTGTTGTACCATTTCATAATATATACATATATCAAAACATCAAGTTTTATTTATTTATTTTTTTTATTGGAAAACTACAAAGCATTTACAGTACAATGTTTACAGTCACAATTTGTAGTGAGCTAATTTCCCCAAATATATTACCACTCAAGGTGGGGGGTAGACCCACGTCTGAGCAACGTGGGGGGTCACTGTGGAGGGGTGGGATA
>CAUYRT010066342.1:0-19211 GCA_963574885.1 Lepilemur ruficaudatus
GCTGGGTGCGGTGGCTCACATCTGTAATCCTACCACTCTGGGAGGCCAAGGCGGGAGAATCACTCAAGGTCAGGAGTTTGAGACCAGCCTGAGCAAGAGCGAGACCCCGTCTCTACTAAAAATAGAAAGAAATTAGTCAGACAACTGAAAATATATAGAAAAAATTAGCCGAGCATGGTGGCACATGCCTGTAGTCCCACATACTCAGGAGGCTGAGGCAGGAAGATCTCCTGAGCCCAGGAGTTTGAGGTTGCTGTGAGCAGAGTGAGACTCTGTCTCAAAAAAAAGCCATACTCTCTTTTCTTTCCTTGTAGGCCTTGATGGCCCAATAAAACTGAACACTAAGTCATTACCCGTTAGGAACTGGTTTCCCTGGCCCCGGGGCTGGAAGGACTCATTCTTCAAATGCTACTGGAAAGGGAAGGGAACTATTTTCCCCAGTGTGAGTTTGGGGGCGGTGGGGGTGGGGGAGACTTCCTTCCTAGATAGGATTGAATCCTACCAAGGCATGGGAGAAAAGGAAGAAAAATAAAATGGTTAAACTTCCGTATTTAAAACATTCATATTCCTTGCTTGACATTCTATTATGCTGGACAAAAAAAAAAAGTTCATATTCCACCTCGACTTTTAAACTAAAATGAACTTAAAAATACAAACGAGAAGTCATGAACTTCAAGTTAACAATATTAAATCAAGTTGATGGATGGTGTTTTACTGAAACTGAATCACTGTGAATCACCAGTGTGTGGTTTAATGGGAGAAAGATGAATTTTCAACTTGATATTTTCCCTTTTATTTTGGATAATGGATCATTATTTGAGTCACTGACATTATCACTATTGATTTTTTTCTGAGTTGTGAATAATAAACTTTTTTAAATCACCTATCCATTATTTTAGTAAGTCAGTCAATTTAATCATGCACCCCCAAAATATAATACAGAAGACATTTAAGTAGCATTTAACGAAAGCTTTATTGTTTGTTTACTACCACTCGTACTGCTAATACATGTTGTTGTAATTTGGGTGGGAAGGAAGAGGGAGCTACAAAATCCGTCATATTGTAAGACCGCACAACTCTCGCCATCTTTCTGTGTTTGAACGCTGGTGAAGCATCTGCCTTCAATGATAATGCTCACCGATTCATCTGCCATGGATGCGGCCTTAACTCAAATGGAAAAGCAGGTTTTAAGATCATGCAGCAGCACTGGGTTCTGGGCTGATCATCGAGATGATCGAAAATGAAAACACAACATTTGAAACTTCTCGTAGAACTCATAGACCCGCAGCTTGCTCTGAGTTACTTGGGGAGGGGATTGGGATGAAAAGAGAGGTTGCTCAGGGGCCAGGTGCATGGGTCCTGGAGGTATCCATAGCTGACCTGCAGAAATGGCTTGGGAAGACTCTAATAGATGAAAGGAATTGGGGGGCAGTTTCCAAGGACAAGCATAGACACCTCCTCTACGTGCAAGGAAGAGGGCCTCCTCTGGGAAGCCGGGTGCAGTGCTGGCTAGAGTGGGGCTCCTTCTGGAAGTAGACACCGTGAGATGTATGATTGCCTTCCCACTGCTCTTCCTTGAAACGTGAGCTGCAAAAAAGGCTAAAATGAATATAGTCTGAAAAAAGAGAGAGAGGGAGAGAAAAGGAAGAGTTAACAATTCTTGCCCTTGGAAAGTAGGAAGGATGTAGCCAGGGGACTTTGTTTCCACCTTACCATACTCTGTGCATGTTTAAGCACATATGATTGATTTTATAATTCATCTTATGAAAGAATAAATAGTGCCTCGACTCTCCGAGATCAATAATGTAGCAGAGGGAATGATAACCATACACCTTGCATTTTCTGGCTCAGCGTCTAAGTCTGTTTTTTTGGTAAAGTGTCAGCTCCCTCGGTTGTAACAGTTAGTCAAGTTCATCATAGAAAAATTTGGAAAATACAGTAAAGTGGGTAGGAACCAAATTCCAATCACTTAGAAAATCACCATTAACATTTGGAAGTATTTGTCCCCACTTCTTTTTTGAGGTTATACATGTCCTTTCCTTGAACACGGATGTCATCATGATGTGAGTGTAATTCAGTAGTCTTTTTTTTGAGCAATATTATGACATAAACATTTCCCCTCTGGTTCAGTAAAAGCCAAACACTAAAATATATTTTGGAGAATCTGTCTATACCAATGGGTTAATTTTTTAAAAACCCCAAAACCAAAAAGCTCTTTTCATTTTAAGATAATCATGGACTCACAGGAAGTTGCAAAAATAGTACAGAGAGTCCCATGTACCCTTAACCAGCTTCCCCTAATGGTAACACCTGACATAATTATAGCACAGTATCAAAACACGGAAATTGACACTGGTATAATCTAGAGGCCTTATTCAGATGTCACCGGTTTTTTCATGTATGCATTTGAAGGAGTGTGTATGTGTGTGCATGTGTGTGTGTGATTACCTCAATTTTATTTTATTTCATTTTATTTTTTTAAAGGCTAGTCAAGTGAAGCAGTGGGAGAGGAGAAGGAACAAAGAAATCTGTAACTGGTTGTGATCAATTAGTTGTAAACACCACTGCCCTTGGAGGAGCTCAATTTTATTTTTTAATTTTATGTTTAATTAATTAATTTTGAGACAGAATCTCGCTCTGTCACTCAGGCTAGAGTGCAGTGCCATCAACATAGCTCAGAGAAACCTCAAACTCCTGGGCTTAAGTGATCCTCCTGCCTCAGCCTCCTGAGTAGCTGGGACTATAGGCACGCACCACCATGCCCAACTAATTTTTCTATTTTGTTTTTTTTTAATAGAGACAGTGTCTTGCTCTTGCGCAGGCTGGTCTCCAACTCTTGGCCTCAAGCAATCCTCCCACCTGAGTCTCCCATAATGCTAGGATTATAGGTGTGAGCCACCACACCTGGCCAGCTTAATTAGAGAAGCCTAAGGCTCAGATTGGTTTAGTAGCTGCCCAATCTACACAGCTAGTAACTATTGGTGAAGCTAGCAAATAAACCCAAGTCAATCTGCTTCAAAGCTGGTTTCGATTTGAAGCCTGCATATTTTTTATTTATCCTGATAGAAGGAACAGGATAAGACAAAAATTAAGAAATGACAACTAAGTCATTGAAAATTTAAATGTAAACATTGTCTGAAGATTGGTTTTAGTAACCAGAAGATCCAAGCTTGGTTCTGCCACCAACTGCAAGATGTTGGGCAAAGTTTTAAATTTCTATCTGCTTCAGCATCCTCATCATAAAATGGGAGTGACCCCACAGCGCCCCCTCCTAGCGCTATTGTAACCTAGACACATGCCCACAGAAAGACAGGTGCATTAGACATACACACACTGTCATTTTAACCCCCAAATCTAGTAGCCCTCCTAACAATGTTCCGGATGGGAAAACTCTAATACAAACTCCTGAAGCTAGAGTTAAAAGATTTAAGTAAATCGAATATGTATAGTGCAGTTACATTTTATGTGAATTTGAACTGTGGAAATCTGAAATACTATAATGTAAAAAATATGAATAAAGCCTCATATTATGCCCCATAATTGAAATACAGAAGCCCACCCAATTAAAAAATTAATCCGGAGTCCCTTCATTTCAAAACGGGTGGGCCTCCAGATTGTACCTAGTTCATGATGTTGCCACAGGGTGGCACCACTCTAGCAGGAAAACAGAAATATACGCGCTGTTTTGAGTCAGTGAGGTGGGAACTATAGAATTCTTTACGTGAGTGTGTTGGGACTTCAAGGTGTGCTGGAGTTTCATCAAGTGGCCTTGGAAGTGCTCTGGCTGGAAAACACACCAGTGTTGCAATCACTTTTGCAGAGAGGTTAGCTGAGACAAAGTGCTATGCGGAAGGCCAGTCACTGTGACAGCATTTGCTATAAGTCATGTGTGAGCATTCTGCAAAATACTGGAGCTGGTGCAGAGATGCATGGTGCTCTCCACGAGAGCACAACAATACTACAATGGTTATAGAATTTGTGCTCTCAAGATCTTGCCCCCAAATGTAGAGTTTTTCTTATGGAGAAATTATTCTTGACTTTTAAGCGATGCGAGTCTCCAGAAACCCACCATTCTCATAAAATGTGATTGACTTGATCAGATTCTGATTCCTAGGACACTACCTGGGCTGGGAAGGAAGTCCTGCCCTCCCAGCCTTTCCCAGCAAACCCAGTTCAGTCCAGGATACAGGAGAAGAAACTAACAGTTTTTTAGCTCCATTTTGTGCTCAGTTATGCTTGCCCACCTTCTCCCATTCAGTCCTTGTAGCCCTGCCTGATTCCACTGTGCCCTCCGCCCCACTCATCTTTTGTCAGTATCTTCTCCTTCCTTCAACAGATGAGGAAACTGAGGCTCCAGGAGATTAAGCAATTTGCCCAAGATCACAGAGCTGGTAACCGGCAGAGCTGGGATTTGACCCTAGGTTATGACACCAAAGCCCACCTTGTTCCTGTACACCAGGGTGCTTCTAAGCTCTGCTTGCACTGTTATCTCCACCTTCAAGAATTCAGCAGGAATAAACAGGTGTCTGCCTGTGGTGAGGGTGGAGGGAAGGTATTTCTCAATAAGATATTGTTCTTTCATAAATTATTTGAGCATTGCGAAGCGTCCTTGGATGGGATGATTTTGAAGATTGTATAGGTGCAAAGGGTCACACCTTCTCTCCAGACATAATGTCACCATCGTGCGGTTAACATGGCAATGGTATGTCAATCAGCAAACTTCTCAATCAGTGATTCACTTGCAAGATTTTATTTTAGTGAGTCAGCAGGCTTTTCATTTCCTGGAGTCAAGGAGAGGTTGATGCAGGCAGCTTGGAAAGGGTAGAAAATCCCAACATAGCATCAAGGACAGACTGTCAAATGTTTCCTAATTCTTTGGGAAATTGGAAGGTTATTTCTCCATTCACTCACCAAACACAGATGAGAAAATAAAAGCATGAGACCCTGGATAATTTACCCACTGCCAGATAACAGGCTGGCACTGCCTTATAAAATAGCATCACTCTGAAAGTAAAGTGGCTGTGTGCTTGATTAAATTAAAAGTAAAAATGCAATTGAATTTCATAAGTATAATTATAGGGGACTTACATAACACCAAAATCCTTTTACATCTGTTGTCTTAATTTATCTCTGCACAAGCTCCCCCTGCTTTGAACAAAGTTTTATTATAGCACTTATCACCCTGTAGTTAATGTTTAGTGTGTATGTCAGTCTCTACAGTTGGTTTATGACCTTCTTCAGGGCAGAGACCCTGCCGTATTTATGCATCTAGAAGGCCCTAGCACTTGGCAAGGTATTAGTTAGGACGTGTTTCCTTGAAAAACCCCACAGAAACCCACTGGGTGCAATTTAGGCAACAAAGGGGCTTTGTTTCAAGGAGCCCTAGGGCAGGGGTGCAGCGACGTCTAGGAGGACCAGGAACCAGCTGTCCCACATTTCCTCACGTCCTGTATCTGTCTCATTAACACTTCTGCAGTGGCGTCTTTCATTGCTCCCTGGTCCACTGGGCTGAAAGTTGGCTGCCAGCATCTCCCGAGTCAACATGCAACTTGTCCAGCCCTGCACCGAGAGCCTCAGTCACTCTCTGGGCCCCACCTCTAGTCCAACCAACTGTGGCCAGAGGGGTGTGGTCCAACCGCAGGTGCTAGGTTGTTCCTATGGTAACCATGTGCCAGGGCAGGAAGGAAGAAGGCACAGTTCCCAGAAAAAAAGGGACAGGAGGCAGGGCAGCTCAAACAAGAGGGGACCACGTGCGTATGTACTTGGCGCTCCATAAATGCTCCCTGGCCTGCCTTGCTGTAAGCGCCGCAGCGACGCCGGCCTGCTTTAGTTCCCCAGCACACCTGCCCTTCCCAGCCCACGCGCTGTCTTCTCTCCCAGCGGCCCTTCCCGATGGCTCCGCCTCGGCCGGGCTGACCCCTACTCTTCCTCTGGGTCCTTTGGATTCGCCGCCTCTCTGGAAGACCTTTCCTGCCCTCCTGTACTATGTCTTCGAAACACTCACCGCCTCGCCTTCCGTGTAATCCCTGCCTCCCCCTGACGGCTGTAAGTTCCAGTGCAGCGGGGCCCCTACAGAGCTATTCTCGCGGGGGCCTGTTGGGAGCTCACGCCCCACTGAGCAAACCTTTGGGCAACGGGGATGGGAGGAGTGGATACACTCTTCCCCTCTGCTCCTCCATGGACTGCCCCGAGGTGACATTACGCGTGTTTTAAGAGGATGGTCCTGCAGATGGAGCCTCCTCTTGTTGCTGTGGCTCCTTCTCACCTCCCTTCCGTTGTCCCTCCTTGCTGCTCTTGGGGCTCGCGCTCCCTTAGAAAGCAGTAGCAAATAGGCCTCTCCCAGGCGCTGCTTTCTGGGGAACCCAGGCCAAGCGACCAACGCTGGCTGGCGTAAGTCAAAAATTAAGTGTATTAAGCACAGTGCTTAAACTCGGCCAGAAGTGCCCCTGCATGTCCAGCCTCTGCTGTCCTCCGCACTGGCTGTATGCTTACTCAGGCTTTCCCTAAACGGAGGCGAGCTTGCCGCCAGCAGCTCCACCCAGCTGGCTGGTAAGTGCAGAGAACGCACCTGTCCCCATAGCTTCCCCCTAAGTCCCGAAGTTCTCCTTCGTGAACTCTGATTGGCCCACGCAGGGTCATGTGTTCTCCTCGGACCAATCACTGTGGGTGGTGGGGACCGAGCTTGGCCTCCAGGTGGCACACCCTCCTCCCAAGTTTCAGGAGTAGTGGTGCCCTGGGAGAAGGGGCAGGGTAGGGCCGGGAAATGCCAGATTGGGTGTGCTACGGGAGAGGGGAACAACACCACAGACGCAGAGGGCAGGAGTTCGTGTTCTCCATCCTCCCCATCCAGTGCAGATCCATGGGGCCGGGAGGAGAAGGGCAGACTTGGGCAGCAGCTCTCCAAGCGGCCGGGGTGGGAGGCAGGAGCCCGGCCAGTGCCCGGGGGCAGGCTCTGTGGCCCAGGCCTGGTGCCCCGCTGGGGCTGGTCTCTCTCCACTCTGCAGCATCCCTGGGGCCTGTCTGCCCCACCTCTAGCCTCCTAACACTTCTCCACAGCAGACAGAGGGAACTTTCTGCAATGTCTTATGATCCGGGAACTACCCTGCTTAAAAACCTTCCTGGGTTTTCCACCTAAGGGCTTTTGCTATTGGTTATTTTATATTTCATTTTGTTTACTTCTCTTTTACTTCTTTGAGTAAGTAATAATGTGCATGATTTAAAGTTCAAAATAATGCAAAAGGAAATATAGTAAAAGGAGATGGAGAATCCCATCCAGTTAGCCACCAGGTCCCCTGTCTGTCTGCCACCAAGCTACACAGTGTCCTGAGAATCCTTCCAGGGTGGTCTGTGTGCACAGAAGCAGATAGAGAGGGGGAAAGAAGGACACAACTCTGTAGAGCTCCGACTCCACCCCCTCTAACTCCAACCAGGGCTGCCCTTTTTGTCCCTTTACAGTTTGGCTTTTTGTATAAGGTTTTATTTGCAGTAAGGGCTCCTAGTGCTAACAAAGGTTGGAAGCCACTGACTAACCTGATAAAGGACCCTTAGCACTTCTCCTGGCCTGGCCCATCTTAACAGCCCCAGCTGCTACATCCTCCAAGCTGGCTCAAGTTCTGGCCACACCAAGCTACTCACTGTGCCCCATTTATGTCCTGTGTGTTCTCATCTTCAGCTTTGTGTGTGGCATTGCTATAATATCCTGATGCCTGTCTTTGTTTCTCTGTGGTGAGTTCAACCTTTAGGATTTACCTCGAATACTGCCTCCAGTATTAGTCATCTATTGCCATGTAACAAATTACCCTAAAACTTTGCAGCTTAAATAACAAACATGTACTACCTCCCACCTTTTGTGAGGGTTGGGAATCTGAGAGCAGCTTAGCTGAGTGGTTCTGACTCAGGCTTTCTCATGAGGTTGCAGTCAAGCTTTTGGCCAGGGTCGTAGTCTCCTCTGAAAGCTTGACTGGGGCTGGATGAACTGCCTCCAAGCTCACTCACGTGGCTATTAGCAGAAACTTTCATTTCCTTACCATGCGGGCCTTTTCCATTAGGGCTCTTTGTGACGTGGCAGCTGGCTTCCTTCCATGTGCATGACCCAAGAGAATAAGAGGCAGCACACCCAAGATGGAAGCCACAGTCTTTTATGACCTAATGTCAGAAGTTTTGTATCATTGCTTCTACCTTATTTTATTGGCCACACAGAACAATCCTGGTGCAATGTGGGAGGGGACTGTGCAGGGTGTCAATACCAGGAGGCAAGGATCTCCAGGGCCATCTTGGAGGCTGCCCATCACAGCTGCCATGGTAGTCCTCTGGGGATCTGCACTTCCTACATCCTTCCCTCCAAGACTTTTCCATGCTGTGTTATGGATGCTTTGCCTGGTTTCGCCTGGTTTCCAGACTGCAAACTTTTTGAGGGCAGTGGCTAAATCTTATTCACTTGCCCTTCATTTTTAGCCCCACATACTTTTTAATATAGAATATATATTCAATAAATGTCACATTAATGCTGAATGCATTATTAAATGAGTACATAAATGAATAAACTGGTGACTCCCTGGATGGATAGTTCAAAAGACTATAGGAGATAGCACGAAATATTATATGATTAATTTCCCTCATTTCTGCTGGTCAAGATACTTAATGAGTTGTTACTCAGATCTTGCTTCCTTTTTCTCTGGTTACCTTTAAAACTCCCCTGCCTCCCCCTCCCCATGGTTAGAGCATTAAGGGTCCTGGTCCTCGTATTGGAATAACAACATCCTGATGCCTTGGTCATAGCTGATTCGGCACCTGACCCAATCTGAGCCAATGGGCTCCTTCTTTTGGGGATTTGAAATTGGGACTAAAAGATGCTGAGCTTCAGTGTGGCTTCTTTCCTGTCAGGAGGAACTTGAAAACCTGGAAACTGCTGTCAATAGCAATTCTTTGTTCCATGGACTGGGGGGGCAGAGAAAGCTGACCTGTCACAATAGGAGAAAGAATGAGAACAGAGAAATGCAAATGAAGAGAGTGAGTGAAGATGGGCTTAGGGCCTAAAAGCACTCAGCTCCTGCTGCTAGTCTGATCCTGAGATCCGGCTGCATCTTTCTTCTTGGACCTCATGAGATACCCCTTCATTCTTATAACAAATGACGTTTAAGCAGTGGTGTGCAGGAGCAGGCTCACACTGGCTCACGAGAGCCAATTGTGCGTATTTCTTCAGTGACAACACTTTCGTAGCTTGAAATGAGCCATGGGGGCAGTATTTACACCACAGCAATTAGCAATTGCTACCAATCAGGGATCCCAGCCTAAGAGCTTGTTATTAAACATTTACAAGCACACCACTGGCTTTAAGACAGTGCTGGGGGGATTTCTGTAAAGCTCAATGAGTCTTTCTGACTAAAACATTAGCTGGGCAAATTCCTACTCATGCTTCAAGACCTGCTAGGTCTCCTGTGAGAAGCCTCCCCTGGTGTTTGCAGGAAGCTAGTTCTCTGTGTATTCATGGTGCCTAAGGGACACCACGAGGCAGACCAGAACTCTGAGGGTTACGTGAGATAGGACATGGATAAAACAGAGACTCCACCTAGGCAATAATTGCCTATTGCTCTTAAGAGTGAAGTCCATTCTCCTCGGCATGGCAGGCCAGCCTCTGAGCAGTAGCCCTTGCCCCCGTGTCTCCAAGCTCTTTCCTGCTGGCTTCTCCCCTGCCCACCTCACTGCCACTCCATCCCCACAAGGCCCCACAGCCTTCTCAACCTCTGGCTCAGAGTCTCTAGCCGACAAGTTGTCAATCATTTGGGGAACCTGATAAGGAGCGCGGACACTCTCTGTAGGGGAACCACACAGACGCACAAACATGAGCATAGCATTTCAGTAGACGCATGGGCCAAATATCTTCTTTTTTCAGAAGCTTCTCTTGACTCCTGCATCCTGAGTGTGCTCCTCTATCCCAAACATACTTCTATCTCAGGATTTCAGCGCTTTTCAATTTACATTTATTTTCAAGTCTTTCACTACACTGGAGCTTCTCCAGGGAAGCACCTATTGCTGTCTTATTCATGAGTACATGCGTGACCAAGAGATGCCCGGGTGTGTCCCAACACCTAATTTCTAATCATGAGATCAGGGTGTAGCTACAGCCACAGCCCATCTGTCTAAGCACAAAGGTGTGTCACTGAACACGGTATTAACATTGCTAAAGGACGGAGGTGCCAACCAAAGATAAACCTGACGCACGCAAAAAGCGAGCCGGAATCGTCTTGGCCAGTGTATTCCCAGCACCAGCGGGAAGAAGGGCTTAGGGGTGTGGGCAGTGCCTCGGGCAAAGGAGAAGGAGCACCTCGAGTGTGGTGCCAGGAAAAGAACCCCGAACATTGGAGTCCCAGACATCTGGGTTCCAACTCCAGTGCTGTCACTTGTGGCTTGTGACTATGAGCAAGTCACTCTGTCTCTCTGAGCCTCAGTTTTCTTACCTGTCAAATCTACTTTATTGAGTCACTATTAAGATTAAGAGACATCTGTATGATGTGCCAGGTATGCAGGAGACAGGCAATAAAATTAGTGTCTCCTTTTCCTGTATTTCTGTATCCTGTTGGTCATATGTACAAAAAAATCCAATTCTATTCAACACAAAACAAGAAATTTATTGCCAAGTGTGGCAGAGACTGCTAACTCTCCCCCAATTTTTGTTATCCCCCTCTTAACACGGTAAAATAATTTTTAGTTAGGTACAAAGTTGCTTGACCAAACAGATTGCATTTTCCTCTCAGCCTTCCTTGCAGATTGGCATGATCTAGTTACTAAGTTCTAGATAGTGGGATGGGAATAGAAGTGATATAAGAGAAGGCAAACACTCATTCCTGGCCGGGCGCGGTGGCTCACGCCTGTAATCCTAGCACTCTGGGAGGCCGAGGCAGGCGGATCGCTCAAGATCAGGAGTTCGAAACCAGCCTGAGCAAGAGTGAGACCCCATCTCTACTAAAAATAGCAAGAAATTAATTGGCCAACTAAAAATACATAGAAAAAATTAGCCAGGCATGGTGGCACATGCTTGTAGTCCCAGCTACTCGGGAGGCTGAGGCAGAAGGATCACTTGAGCCCAGGAGTTTGAGGTTCCTGTGAGCTAGGCTGACGCCATGGCATTCTAGCCAGGGCAACAGAGTGAGACTCTGTCTCAAAAAAAAAAAAAAATATTCATCTCTTTCCTCTTTTTGTTTGTCCTTCTAGCTGGAACAGGCATGTGCTGACAGGAGGCAGAGCAGCCATATTGGTCCATGAGGCAGAAAATGAGTGTTGAGACCAAAAGATAGAAGGAGGTTGAGTCTCTAATGACTTAGTAGAGCAGAGGTGCCATACCAGCTCAGACTTCTAAGTACAAGAGAATTAAACTTCTACTTGTTTAGCCATTGTCAATCTTTGGGTTTTGTTATAGCGCCATACCTGTACTCTATCTAATACTCAGTAAGCCATTAAGGAGCCCATGGCATCTAAGGAAGAGCCAGACAGTCAGCCACCAGGAAGAGCAGGCATCAGGACAGGCCTGGGAATCCCAGTCAGGAGCTCGTAGACAATGCTCAGATGGTTTGGGCTCTGACTATTTAGAGTTCATTAAGTTGGCTGCTACGTCGCTTTGACATACAGACATCATTTTGTTTATTGTGCACATCTTTCCCTTTGGCACAAGACGTTCCAGGCTCAATTTGTAATTTCCCTGTCCTAGCCTTGGAGTCAGCACTTTCAACAGTGAGTTTTAGTTCTTTTAGTGGAGAAGGGTAATTAGGAACCAAGACCTGGGTGCTGGGCAAGCTTATTGCTACTGGGCTATCATTGTTTCCTTCTAGCTAAGAAGAGGTAGGAGATGTGTGTGTGTGTGTTTGTGTGTAGATACATACATACATCTATATCAATTTCTATATCTGTATTTCTATATTTGTTTTTGGTGGTTTTTTGTTGCTGTTGTTGTTGTTGGTTTTTTTGAGACAGAGTCTAACTACGTTACCCAGGCTGGTTTTGAACTCCTGGACTCAAGTGAACCTCCCACCTCAGCCTCCCAAGTAGCTGGGACGACAGGCATGTGCCACCACACCCAGCTCTACCTATATATTTTTGAAAACCATGAATTTGCACCAACATCTCCAATTCCAATTCAGCTCCATGGGGTCTACTCTGGTCTGTCCTCTTTTCCCACGGGCAGTGTTATTCTCTTCTCTGACAGTGAGAAACCACATCCCATTATCCTCAGATGTCCTCAAGAACCCAGCCTTTGCCCACACAGGTCACTTCCTCCTGCCTGGCCCCACCATGTATGATGGCCACGTCCTTAGCCCTGACCAAGGGAATGGGGAAGAGACAAGAATCAGTAAAACAGTCTCAATCCCTCTGCTTTCCCCTGCCCACCAGATAGCCTCTTCATTACACTTTGGCTTCCTGTTTGGCTCGAAAGGCACAGAGTGAACCGACCTCCCAGAGAAAGCATCTCGGCCTCATCCCCGGGCCTTGAGGAAGCTGAGATTGGAATTGTCTGCTGCTTGGAGAAAGAAGGTGCTGATGAAGGTGCTGAACTGCAGGACACCTGCAAAGACGGCTGAAGGAAGGTGACCTGAGGGCTTCTCCAGCCCTCGGGCTGGGAGTCCCAGCCGTGCCAGGGTGCCTGATGCTAAGGTAGCTGCTCTTCAAGAGCACCCAGCTAACCCCCTTCTTTTAACCGGCTCTGGAGCACAACTGTAACAACAAAAGCAACACCTGCTACTATGTGTCAGCGTGACTTTGTGTGCCAGGCAGTGGGCTGCAGGCTTTGCACACTTTCTCTCTTTTTAGTCCTCACTGCAATATTAGGACAAGGCACTACTGCTGTGCTCATCCTGCGGATGAGGATACTGAGTCTAGAGAAGTGAAGGAACCCGCCCAAGGTCACATGACAAGCATCGAGGCGGGAACTTGAACCCTCTGTCCTGTTCGCGCCCTGTCTCCCCGCCCCCGCTGCAGTGTTCTTTGGACTCCCACCTGCCGCCTGAGGCTGTCCCTGCTCTGGCTGGTTCTGGCTTTGTCTGAGAAATAGAGCCCCAGGCTCACAAATGACATCAGTGCCAAGCATTTAAAAAAAGTATTATGTATTATTTCACAAATACAGAATAAAATACGTAACATATATAGGTGAGTCATAAGACATAACAATAACACAACCCCCTGCCCCGAACATACCTCCCAACTTAAGGCACTAACATGTTTTTTAAAAATTTTCTTAATCTTTTGTATTTTTAGATACCTGTTGTGTTTCCATAATGCAAAAGCTTTCTCAATTTAATCTCCTAACTGGAAATCTGAACATCCCCCACGGGCTAACCAGCTGTCTCCCTCTACCATCCTTCCTCACAGGGGCAGATCCTTGACTATTGAATTTTGTTTTTCTTTAAACTAAAAAAAAATTTTTAACTTATTAATTTACTTTTTTGAGACTGAGTCTCGCTCCGTCGCCTGGGCTAGAGTGCCGTGGCGTCAGACTAGCTCACGGCAACCTCAAACTCCTGAGCTCAAGCGATCCTCCTGCCTCAGCCTTTGGAGTAGCTGGGACTACAGGTGTGCACTACCACGCCCGGCTGATTTTTTCTATTTTTGTAGAGATGGGGTCTCACTCTTGCTCAGGCTGGTCTCGAACACCTGGCCTCAAGTGACCCTCCCCCCTTGGCCTCCCAGAATGCCAGGATTACAGGTGCAAACCACCACTCCAGGCTCTGTTTTGTGTTTTTTAAATCACACTTTTGTCAGCAAATCCTGTGAGTTTGGTCTTAAAATACATCACAGATCTGACCATCTCTTGCTTCTCCCCTAATCCAAGCCACTACCTGGCCGGACTTCTGCAGCAGTCTCCTGCATCAGGCAACAACAGTGATCTTAAAAAAAAAAAAAAAAAAAAAGGAATCAGATTATGCCTCTCCCTCCCTGGTCCTGACCCTGGGATAGGCCTGTCCTGCACCTAAAATATAACAATAAAACAATCCTGAATGCTCAGCGCTGACTAAGGGCAAGTGGCCAGAGTCCATGGCCTTGCCACGGTTGATAAGGCCCCACGGGTTCTCCCTCTCACCCTGGGCTCTGATGTCTTTACACGGCTTGTCCCCTGTGTCTGCAGGGCTCTTCCCCAGACATGCTCACGGCTCGTCCCTCCCTCCAGGTGCCTCTGCCCATTCGCACATCTGCCCTGACCTCTGACCCGACTCCTCCTTTCCACTCCCCTGGCCCTCATCCCCACCACCAGGGAGACCAAATACACCCTTTTTATAACATGTCGTAAGGCCCCCTCTCCTTTACAGTCACGAAATAAATTCACAGGTAATAAAACCTACCTAAGCACATACTTTAAAAAATCAATAGGATGCACTATAATTTATGGGAGAAATAAAAGGAAATTATTAATAACATCTAATAATTGAACATGTACTTCAACAAATGGATGCTCTGGCAGCTGTCCGTGTCTACAGCTAGAGTTATAGCAAGTGTCACAGTGATAAGGGCAGACTGATGGCGGTGTGATATGTTAACTTGAATTCCGCAGAGATGTGGTTTCCTAAAACAGTGAACAACACTTACTTACAAAATAAAGTACCACCTTTCCTCCATGTACACGGTTTTTGAATTCCTGAAAAATTCAGTGAGTGATAAATCTCTGTACAAAATACTTTATGCCTAATTATGGAACCAAGTTAGGTTCTAGGCTCACAATTTTAAACGGAATTTTTACCTACAGCGATGTCTGCTGGGACATTCTAGAATCACGTGGAGGGATCAATTTTCGTCTCCTCATCCCTTCAACTATCCTGTGCATCACAGCATGTCTGGTGTCCCTGACACCAGCCAGTCAAATGCCAAGTGTGCCCCCAATTCATTGGACAACTGGGAAAAAAAAAAACTACGGAAATTTCATAAATGTCCACTAGAGGGCGCTGCCAGCACGGGCGAGAAAACCATAGCTGGGCCCTCCTTTCATTATATTTTGTTTCTCCGCACCTGTCACTCGCCACCTGACACTGGAAGCTAAATGCAGGTTGTGTATTCCCTGTTCCGGAGACTAGAGTGTGGGCTGCAGGAGGGCAGGGCTTTGTTTCCTTCGCTGATGCATCCCCAGTGCCTACAACAGCGCCTGGCCCCTGGGTGGCACTGGAAGAGCGGGTGGAGGAATGCATGGAGGGTGTCCAGGATCACCCTAGTTTCAATCGCTAGAACTCTGCTAAAGTGTGTTCAGAATCATCTCAAATGGGCTACAAGATTTGCAAGGCGAAGTGGCCTATCTTCAGTCTCTTTTTTATTCAACTCCCAATTTTGTACAACACTGAGATTTTCAAAGCCCTTTCTTTGCTCACATTTTATCTTAATGAGGTCTTACACTAGGATGGTTACTGACAGCCAGGCACTGTGCTGGCACCGAGCAAGGTCCCCTCCTCTGATCCTCCAGGACTCCCTTCAGTTTGGCACTCTCGTTATTCTCACTTTACAACTGAGGAAACTGAGGCTCAGCGGAGAGGCCGGGCAGCTTTCTCAATGTCATGCTAAGTACAAGGCCTGGGTTTCAACACCAGGTATTTGCTGTCCACGCGCAGAGCCACGGATGAGTGTGTTAGAGCACAGAGAAGCCCGGTTTAGGAACCAGAAGGCCTCCGTTCCAGGTGTTAACTCTGCCATCGGCTGCGTGTGTGACTTAGGGCAGGCCACTTAGCCTCAGCCTCCTTGTCGATGGAGTGAAGGGGCAGAACCAGTCCAAAAGGCTACTTGGACCCGAGGCACATGCAGCGCTACCTACTTCATAGAGTAAGAGTCAGCTCTGCCCTGAGCCAGCCAGGGAGCCAGGTGTGCCTGGGGATGGTGGCCTGGAGCAGGCTCAGAGGACAAAATCCAGATGGGGGACCCGGGGCTGTTCTGGCCGGGACAGAGAGGGCCGGTGGGAAGGGCCTTCAGAGGGCAGGAGAGTTTGCTGGTTTCCACACACGTCCCAGCCTGGCCTGGCACTCCTGACCAACGGCCAGAGTCAGGGATGGAGGTTGCATTCCTCTGAGTGGCATCAGTCTCAGGTTAGAAGGTAAAAGGTCTGATTCCACCCTGAGGGAATCGGAGGTTGGGCACGAAGGAAGGAAGAACTTTCTGGAAGCCAGGGGTATGGATGCAAAACGGGCTGCCCTTGGGGAAGGAAGAGCTCTGGGTGAGCAGAGACATGTCAGGAAAGTTGTCCGGAAGCTTCAGGCAGGTCTTCAAAGTCCTTTCTGACACCAAGATGTTGGATGGCTGGTTCCTGATGTCCTTCATCCCCGATGGGCCCAGGCTGTCTGCTCCTTAAGGCTCAGGAGCCTTCCCCTTCTCTTCCCGCTGGGCCTTAAAAGTCCTTGCGGGGCTTTCCTGGGGACAACGGGAGGAAGCTCTGTGATCCATTCTACCAACCCCGCGGGGACCAGGCCTGCCTGGATATTTCTGGCTCTTTCAAAAGAAAACAAACCTTTACCCACTAATGTAAGCAGGCAAAATCTTTACCCAACAAAACAAACAAACCAGCTCCCCTCTGGGCCATGCCCAGCTTTCCTTATACAGCACAGGGGCTCATGGCCTGGGCACCCAATCAACGTGGCTAGTCCCGCTCCCAGGAGAAGAGGAGGAGGAACTGACTCCAGGTGGCAGAGAAAGGTCACATTCACATTGAGGTGGCTTCAAAAGTTGGACAGGGCTCTTCAGGGATGGGGTTGCTAGAAAAAATACAGAAGACCCAGTTACATTTGAATGTCCCATGAAAAATGAATATTTTTTAAAAATATAAGTATATCCCACAGCCTATTTTGGGACATACTTATACTTTAAAAATTATTCATTGTTTATCAAAGATTAAAATTTAACCAGGCCTCCTGTATTTCTTTTCGCAGCATCCTGGGGGAAATGTAAATATGGCAAACGATCCAGGCTGGCTGGACTCGTTAATAGCAGTGTGTACCTGTCACAGTGGGACTTTGTGCTAGTAATTCAGTAATGGGGTAAGTATCACCATTTTAAAAGCTACCCAGGAAGTTAGCGTCAGTTTCCTGCTTACCACTTTTTAAAAATTTTTTTTGTAGAGATGGGATGTCGCTATGTTGCCCAGGCTGGTCTGGAACTCCTGGGCTCAAGCCATCCTCCCGCCTCAGCCTCCCAGGTAGCTGGGACTACAGGCGCAGCCACCGCGCACGGCTAGTCAGTTTCAGCCTTTGGGAAATACTTTTTTTTTTTTTTTTTTTTGAGACAGAGTCTCACTCTGTTGCCTAGCTCACAGCAACCTCAAACTCTTGGGTTCAAGTGATCCTCCTGCCTCAGCCTCCCAAGTAGCTGGGACTACAGGCATGCGCCAAAATGCCCGACTAATTTTCTTTATATATTTTTAGTTGTCCAGCTAATTTCTTTCTATTTTTTTAGTAGAGATGGGGTCTCGCTCTTGCTCAGGCTGGTCTCGAACTCCTGAGCTCAAGCAACCCTCCCACCTCAGCCTCCCAGAGTGCTAGGATTACAGGCGTGAGCCACCGTGCCCGGCCTTGGGAAATAACTTTGACGTACTGTTACTGAAGGAATTTGACCCAGTTGTTTACCTATAATGAGTCGTTTCCAAGGACCTAATCGCAAGTGAGCTCTAGAGATTAAGACATTCGTCCAGCCCCGTCTATCACAATCACCAACACGTATATGGCTGTGCCGTACTCAAGCCAACTGCTTAATCCTTACAATTCTAGTAATAAGACTGAAATGACTCAGGTGCCCAACATCAGGGGACTAGTGAAGTGAGTTGATGGCTTAAGTAATCACGAGGCAGAGTACCAGGCAGTCATTAAAACTAATGGTTATTAAGGCTTTTGTAACAGAGAGGATACCTAAGCTATGATGATAACAGAGGGTAACACAGGCTATAAAATTAAAAATATGTTACCTTTTTATAGAAAAGACCTGGGAAGGAAATTCAATGTTAACTGTGATTATGTTGGGTGATTTTTTCTTTCATAGTCTCTCTTTTCCAAAAATCCTTTAACAACTGTATATAAATGTCATCATTAAAAAAAAAACAAACTCAAAACCGAAAAGCCTTCCAGAATCACTCCTTTCTTCCCAGATAGCCAGGAAGAATCCAGACTCTACCCAAAGTTGTCTCACAGAGGCCTAACCCGCTCTTTTCTCACCCTTGCTCCCTGCTGTCCAGTGAATTAAACATCATATTTAATAAACACCTCTTAGTTGCCAGGACCTGCAACCAAGAGCAGCTGGAACATGGAGCTGAGAAACACACAAAGCCTGCCTGCCCTTGAGGGTCTTTTTTTTTTTTTTAATACAGGGGTCTCACTGTGTTGGCCAGGCTGTTCTCGAATGATCAAGTGATCCTCCTGCCTTGGCCTCCCAAAGTGCTGGGATTATAGCCTCCTCAAGCGTCTCATGGGCACAGGGCTTTCAGGTAGCACCTAAGCTCATCTCCCCTGGGATGTGTTCCAGGAAGCCCTCTCCTCCTGGTCCCATTGTAGCTCTGTACATGGGACCTGATATTTCTACCAGACCGTGAACTTCTTATGGCCGAAGACGGTGCTTCATTTCTCTTTGACTCTGCGGAGTACGCCATTGGCCTCAACAGATGTTTGCTAAATGACTGCTTCATCCATCCTACAAACACATGCAAATAACTTGGGGAGAGGGTGCCTCACTCTCTTCACTTTGTCATTTTGATTTTCTTAGCTGCTTGCCAGTTTTTTTTTTTTTTTTTTTTTGGGAGTCAGGGTCTTGCTCTGTTACCCTGGCTAAAGTGTGGTGGCATCATTGTAGCTCATAGCAACCTCAAACTCTTGGGCTGAAAGAATTCTCCTGCCTCAGCCTCCCGAGTAGCTGGGACTACAAGTGTTTGCCACCACGCCCTGGCTAATTTTTCTATTGTTTGTAGAGACGGAGTCTTGCTCTTGCTCAGGCTGGTCTTGAACTCCTGGTCTGAAGCAATCCTCCCACCTGGCCCTCCTGGAGTGCTAGGATTACAGGTGAGTCACCCCACCCAGCCCAGGCCTGTTTGCCTCTTTTCAGGCCTGGCCCAGACTCCAGGAGGAATGGCAGTTGCTACATGTATGAGAAAGGTGAGCCTCTAAGGCCTCTTTTTTTTTTTTTTTCCTGAGACAGAGTCTCACTCTGTTGCCCGGGCTAGAGTGCCGTGGCATCAGCCTACCTCGCAGCAACCTCAGACTCCTGGGCTTAAGCGA